>JBAIAC010000248.1:600000-805000 GCA_037349315.1 Chelydra serpentina | reverse complement strand
GGAACTGATTGGCCGAGTACGGCTCCTTTGACATTCCAACTTACTAAACTCCATTGCGCCTGGTATATTAAATAATAAGACTAAAGTATTATATAATGCTGTAATGTATATGTGTTTATTATTTTTTTTTTGGACAAAGGTATGAGTGGAGATTTCCTTTCTAGGTTAAAAGAAGCCGAGAAGGAAAAAAAGGAACAGAACGAGTTAATTGTAACTAGGAAGCTCAGTCCAAAAAAAAAAAAGGAAGAAAAAGATAAGACACTGCTCACCACTAAGACCTGGCTGGCGGCCAAGTAGAAGGGGGGCTTAAGTGCCCAAGAAGCTGTAAAATCTACAAATCACTGCCAGGCATTAATGAGACGTGCCTTTTATAACTCTCGTCAATCCGACCCAATGGAATCTGAACAATCCAACCAACATGAGGGAGCTAAAAAAAATTTTTTTTGACTATATTCTAATAGGTATAAAACAAGGAAGGGAACAAACTCTAGACTGGTCAAAGGTCCATAATACTGTGCAGGGGAAAGAAGAGCACCCTTTCGACTTTTATGAGAGACTTTGTAAAGCATTTTGTATTTATACTAACATAGACCCCAAGGCCGCGGACACACAGTCCACGGTCCGGCTTATTTTTATTTCTCAGTCAGCCCCGGACATCAAGAAGCGATTGCAGCGTCTCGAGGGATCAGAAGGAAAGTCCCTGGAAGAGCTGGTAAGCGTGGCTACCCGAGTATATCACACAAGGGAAAATATCTAAGAGACCAAGCAGCTTGGTCACTGGAAGAGGGAGTGTCCAAACCGACGTACCGGGAGACAACCCCGCCGGCCAGACCGACCGCAGCAACAAATGGCTGTGGAAAGAACAGAAGCCGTTGATAGTGAGGAATGATTTTGGATCAAGGGAGCTGCACTTTCTACTGTTACTACCAAGCCAAAGAAGTGAAGCCTCACAAACGAAAACATTCCGGTAATGGGTATAGGTGGAAAGCCATTTGACTGTTCTGTATTACAGGAGGCTACTGTAGAAATCTCTGATATCTCTGTCTTCCATGCATTTTTGCTAGCACCAGACTCTCCGGTTAATCTCTTGGGCAGAGATCTCTTGTGTAAACTACGTGCTCAGATTTTTTTTTCAGATGATAAAATTATTGTCCGGTTACCTCAACGCCAACTTCCCCAACTATGTGCTGCGTTGACCCAGGCTTCGGAGGACCAGATCCTACCTATGGGCCCGATGAACAACCTTATTCACTGCACGTAAATCTTGGACAAATCGGTATACCGGTTTCCCATCTGGATCCATGTCAGGGGATTGGGTCTATGTAAAAGAGTGGAAACACGAACCTCTCCAACCCCGGTGGGCGGGCCCTTTCCAAGTCCTTCTTACTTCCCACACTGCCATTCAAGTGAGGGAAGGAGACACTTGGATTCACCACACCCGAGTCAAGCGAGCCCCTAGGCCGGGGCCAGAAGCAGACGACTCCGGACTTCGAGGGAGCCCCGCCAGCTCTTCCCACCACGACCCGGAAGAACCAGAAGCAGACGATACATGGAAAGCTGAACCTCTGGAAGGACTGAAACTCTTGTTCAGACGGACTAAATCCTGAGACTGTATAATTATGAATTCGCAGCCAGGAATACAGTGGCTACTTCTTTTGATTTTTCCCTTTCTACATGCCAACCTTCACCCAGCAGCCAGGTCCCTGCAATGACTGGCCACACTGGGACACTTATCTGATTGCTGGCTGTGTCACCATACCCGTTCTGAGGAAGGAATAGGGCTATGGGGTATACCTGCAAACCTCTCTGAAGTACTCTCCATACAGGTAGTACGGAAAACTGAATGGGTGTGGGTTGGGAAATACCATTACAATAACTATGGGAAAACGTCTGAGATTTGGCATTATTCCTGGGCGGCAAGGGGGGTCCCTCTCTTTGATATTCTTGGGATTGGATTTACATTGCCCCTTTGTTTTGAGAATGATCAAGGAACTGGGAGGGAAATGGGTTATCTCCCCCCTGAGGCCTGTAACCAAACCCTTCATTTTGATATTAGAAATGGGACCCTTTACCCCTTACAATTTCAAAAAAAAAAAGCCCAGAATTCACCTTGCCTTCAGCAAAGGGCTTTAATTGTAAAATCAGCAGGCGTGTGTTATCAGGGGCAATGGCTTCCGTCATTCCGCCCATTAGGCCCCATAAATGAAACACATGCATACTATCTGGATGTTCACTCTGGCATTCTGTTGCCTCACTCATCTCTCGAAAGGATTTCTGGTTGTCCAAAACACCTGGGAACACTTACAGGTTTCATATCTACCTTATTTGCTGTTACCTACTGTGGGGGCATCCTGAATAATACCCATGCCCTAGGACACTTAAATGTGTCCCATTGGAGGTGTCAAGACCGAATACTGGGTAACTCTAAGCACCAGGAGATCAGGGTGGAATGGTGCCATCGAATTGCAGGAAATACCCTTACCCTTTACTTAGAGACCCCCGGCTTGTATTTCATCTGTGGCCACAGTGCCTACAAAGCCCTTCCCCCCAGGTTGGCGGGGTCGATGTGGTGTGGCCCGAGTAATACCAGATGTCCAAATAAATAAAACATTAGACTCAAGTCAGATCCTTAACCTGGGAAGCTATTCTCATAGGCTCTTCAAACCCCCCATAAGGACTCGAACAAAGCGTGCCGAGAATCCCCTCGTGGTCAGGCAAACGGGGTTTCATTCCTTTGTTCGCGCGCTCATTCCTGGGTTGGGAGTAGCAGAGCTAGAAAAGGCTGTTGTAAATATTTCTGCTGAATTAGAGAAAATAGCTAATGCCTCCATAGATGTTTTTCAAAAGTTACAAGGAGAAGTTGATAAAAGAGCAGAAGTTACATTGCAAAATAGACGTGTGTTAGATGCTATGAATGCTGAATTGGGGGGTGCTTGTGCTCGCATTGGGGAAAAATGCTGTTTTTATGTTAATCACTCTGGCTTAATTGAGAAGGATTTACAAGCTATTAAGAATGCTGCTGTTGTTTTTCACACTGTATCCCTCGATCATACCTTTAGTTTTGAGGATCTGCTCCCAGACCTTGGGTCATGGTTTACAGGGCTTTTCCGAACAATTGTTAAGTGGATCATTTTTTTTTTCTTTTCTTTCTATGTGTTATTTGGGTAATGTTACAATGTGCAAAATGTCTGTGTACCGCTGTCACCAAAAGCTCTGTTACCCGAGGGAAAACCCAGTATCTGTCCCTTCAACTTGATCGTAAATTGCGGAACGGGCCTGACAATTTGGGTTTTTTGTCAGGCCCGAGGGGGGACTGTGAAAGTCATAATCAGTCAGCAGCCACGGTAATCAGAGACCACTAGGGGGAAGTAGACGCCTCGCCTACGCAAGACCTTGCATTTTTAGTTGTCCTTCGAGCTGGGAAAAGAATACTGTCTCTGCAAAAACAGCCATTTTTATACCAGTTTTTACTGACCAGATAACAGACATCTGAGATCTGGTAACCACCAATCAAATGTTAACACACCAGGGCTTTGTCTAAGTGTGTATAAAAGACCTGTAATTTCTGTGTTAATTAGAGTCCTGTCACTGGACAGACTCTCCTTATTCTATAGAATAAAGTATTATTTTCCTTATCCCTGTCTGGCTGTTATTGGCTCTCAGCTAGACGGACCCGATATTTCGGTAACAACACAACACAAGTTATTGCTCAGTGGATGGAAGAAAACAAGAGGGAACACGCGGTCCCAGTTTCCATCGTGCTTGCTAGGGGCATGGAAACTCCTTGTGAGATCTTCCCTTTGTCCTCTGTGTAAGGGCTGCCCTCTCCCGATCAATGCGATTCAGCGACTGTCAGGCGGCTGGGTTTTTGTATGACGCATAATAGGTTTCCCTTCTCTGTGTATCTCTCGCACAGTAATACACGGCGGTGTCCTCGGGTTTCAGGTTGGTCATTTTCAAATAGAAATTGGAGCTGTCCTTGGAGGCTGTGAATCGTCCCTGGATTGCCGGGGAGTAGTTGTACTTAAACGGTGAAAGTTAATGAATTATCCACTCCATCCCTTTCCCGGGAGCCTGCCGGATCCAGAACATGTTATAGCCCATAACGTTAAAACCGCTGACTGAACAACTCACCGTATGGGACTCTCCAGGCTTTCTCACCGCTGGACCCGACTGGGTCAGAGCCCCCTGCGAGGGGGCGCCTGGAGGGGGGGGGAATGTAAAAAGGGAGATTGCATGTTACAGTCATTATATTAGACAACATAAGGGGAAAGAGGAGCGAACCCAAACCCAACTCACAGGAGAGCGCGGCCAGCGCAAGGCCCAGCTGTACCAGGGACAAGACAGCCATGGAGCAGTTCGGGATGAACGGATCGGTCTGAACCGAACAGGAATCCCTGAGCTGGGTCCGGCTGGGACTCTGTGTTTGGACAAAGAGAGAGAGAGAGAGCGAGAGAGAGGAGTGTGTGTGTTTGTGTGTGTCGGTGGGTGAGGGCGGTTTAAGTAGGAAGCAGAAGATCCCAATTTTGCATATCAGTGGCAGGCGGAGCTGTGACAGTATTAATGTTAGATCCCCAACCCTGGCGCAGGGATGAGAGATTCCTGGAGAGGTCACTGCCCTGGGAGGAGTGATAAGGTTGGGCTAGACCCAACGGGGAAAGGGGCAAACCCAGCTCCGTGTCTCTCTATTATGTGAGAGTGACGGGGGGCGAGGCTTTGAGCTGACGCCCCCCTGCGGAGTAGGCCGTACATTTGCGCTTCTATAGGGTTAGATCAGGGGTCTCCAAACTTTAGGAGACGAGGGCCACATTACATTTTTTAAAGGGGCTTTGCGGGCTGGCCTGTTCTCTTGAGTTACCCTCCGCCAAAGCCGCAGGACCGGCGGACCTCCCACAGGCAAGCCCAGGCGGCAGCAGCAATTGGTTGGGGGTGTGACGGAGCAGAGAGCGAGATGAATCTGACCTGAGAGGCTGGCTGCATTGGGACAGGGTGCATTGGAAATGCGAGACTTTACCTGAGGCTGTAACATGAGCCAGGACAGGGGTTGGGAGGTGACACCTTTGGCTGGGAGAATGGTAACAGGCTAGAGGAGGGGCCCTGGGGGAGGGGAAGAGAGGCTGCTGGAGGGTTTGGCTTTTTGGTTTCAGTTTGGAGCTGGGTGGTGAAACGCAGGGAGCCCCAGAGCTGGGGTCTAAGCTCCCTGCCCCCCAGAAGACCCAGCTGAGGGGTCCTGGTCATACTTACAAGCTCTGTTTGGACTCTTTCCTGACAACCCTAATAAACCTTCTGTTCTACTGGCTAGCTGAGAGTCACATTGAATCCCGGGAAGAGGGGTGCAGGACCTGACTCCCCCACACTCCGTGACAACTGGTGGCAGCGGTGGGATCTTCTGCACCCCATGAACGGCACTTCCTGCAGTAAGTGACTGGAGAGCAGTACAACGAAGGGGGATTGACGTGGAGCAGGTTGCTGAAGAGGCAGAGAGAAGCGGTTTTGGGGGGCGGAGGATCTACGCTTAACCCTGAGGGGTGTGACCAGTGAGAAGGGCTGGCACACTAGGGGTTCCTCCTGGAAGCCGTGGGGGCCAAGACCGCACAGGCCTGAGAGTGGCCAGCAGGAAGATGTATGCTAAGCGCCGTAAGAACGACCTGGTGGAGCTGTGCAGGCAGAGGGGGCTGCGCGTTGGGAGGTCCACCAAAGACCAGCTGATTGCACAGCTGGAGGAGAAGGATCGCTTGGACGACCCGATCCCTGTCCCTGGGGGAAGCCGCCCGACAGACGCAGCATAGGCCCCAGGGCCTGACCTGGCTGGGAGGGGTCAGACTGCTGCCGAGGACATCCCAAGACCCCTCTCGCCTCTGCACAGGGGAGAGGTTGGGGAAAGCCCAGCAAATACCGAGGGCACCTTGACCCCGGCGGCCAGCAGGGGATCTTCCCGGCGGAGCTCCCCATCCCAGCAGTGGAGGCGGCTGGATGGGGAGAGGGAGATAAAACTGAAAGAGCTCGAGTTGAGACAGCAGGAACTGAAGGAGGAGCGGGAAGAACGGGAAAAACAACGTCAGCATGAGGTGCAGGAGAAGGAGTGTGATGAACTAGGACTGTTGTTAAGGTTTCCCTGAGTACTGTGTGGGTGCCTCGGTTTCCCCTATGCGGGGCTTGAGTATCTAGGTGGCGAGACAACGGTGCATGATTGTTACAAAGCCCTAGAAGGCAGAGGCCTGGACACAGAGAATGGCTCTGTCTCCTGGCAAAAGATGGCCCGGCCCCTCCCCCGGCAAAGGTATGAGCTGAAGGCATCGGAACAAAGGGATCAGGTGACCTCCTGGCCCGGGAAGCAGACAAAGGGGGAGGAAGGGCGGGAGAGTTTCAGTTTTGGTGCTGGCTTGGGAAGAGGAGGGGAGGGAGGCAGACAGGGTCTGGCCTCCCTGCCCCATGTGGAGCTGCGGGGCGAAATGCAGGGAGCCCCAGGCTGGGGTCTAAGCTCCCTGCCCCCCGGAAGGACCCGACTGAGGGGTCCTGGATGTACTGACAAGCTCTGGTTGGACTGTGTTCCTGGCATCTCTAATAAACCTTCTGTTCTACTGGCTGGCTGAGACTCCCAGTGAATCCGGGGAAGAGGGGTGCAGGGCCGGACTCCCCTATACTCCGTGACAACTGGTGGCGGCGGCGGGACGTTCTGCACCCCGTGAACGGCGCTTCCTGCAGTAAGTAACTGGGGAGCAGTAGAACGAAGGGGGGCTAACGAGTACCAGGCGTGCTGAAGGCTCACTGAGGAGCGGTTTCGGGGAGCGGAGGAGCTACGCTTCATCCCTGGGAGTGTGTGACCAGCAAGAAGGACTGTGCAATGATGGGGTCCCCCTGGGGACTGCAGTGAGCAGTCCCAGGGGCGGAGGAGCCTGCGGCTTGGCCCTGGGAGAGAGAAGGAATTTTGCAGTGACAGGGTTCCCCTGGGGGTGCCGTGAGTGGACCCAGGGGCGGAGGAGCTGCAGCTCGACCCTGGCAAAGAGGCGGTGACCTGGAGAAGGGCTGGCACACTTGGGGTTCTTCCTGGAAACCGTGGGGAGCTAAGAGCACACAGGCCTGCGGATCCACAGCAACTTGGGAGCAGTGAAGTGATGGCCTATCGCCTTCTCCTTAAGAAGAGCATTGTAACCCTGTGCAAAAAGAGAGGGATACCCATTGGAAAGCTCACTAAAACCCAGTTAATCACGCGGCTGGAGGAGGATGACCATTCCAGGGAGCAGATTCCTGACCCCAATGGGGCTACAGCAGGATCTGGGAGCAGCTGGAGTGATAGCCTGGCATCCCCAAGAGTCTGGTCCGCAACCAGACGGGGGTCTTCACGATCGGGTTCCCCAGCAGGGGATCGGAGACGGATGGGACTGGAGCCGAGTCCGAGAGAGCAAGAGGACGGTGAGCGACAGCAAGAGCCCGAGAAAGACCTACAGAAGAAGCAGCAGCAGCAGCAACGTGAACTGGTGGTGGTGGAACGGAGAGGCATAGGGGACTGGCCAGGGGTAAGTGGGGACAGATCCCGGGGTGCCAGCTCCGCAGGGAACCTCGATCCTAAATTGCTGCCCCTAGTTAAGGAGGGTGGGGATGTGGAGGCCCACCTCACTGCCTTGGAGCAGGCTGGTGATTGGAACCAGGGAGACCCTGCGGAAAAGCCCCGGGATCTAACCCCCTTGCTGGGTCCCAAGGCCGTAAACTCCACCAGCCAGATGGGTGGGATGGTGGATGGATTTCCACTCCTGGCCCTGGACTCAAGCCCTATGGACCCCCAGTGGAAGCGGAAGGTGATGGTCAATGGAGAGACATTCGGGGGGTGGCAAGACCCCGGGACAGAGAGAATTGTGGTCAGGCCCCGGGTGCTGCACCCCCACCAGATGCTGAGGGGCTGTGTGACCTGGGTGAGGGTCCCAGGGACGGACCCATTCGCCCTGCCTATGGCCCAGATCCCTGTGCAGACCCAGGAGGGGTCGGGCTGGCTGGTGGTTGGGGTTCTCCAGGATATCAGCGGTGAGGTGCTGTTGGGGGGTGACTGTGTATCTTTGGGTCAGGATCCAGGCCCTGACCCTGTAACGGCCGAGGATTTGAATTTGAACTCAGGAAACCAATTGGCTAACAGGGAAATGGTCAGTGAAAATGCAAATGATCTGGCTGGCAGGGGAGAGGAGCTGCCAGGCCCTGGTTACCTGCCTGCTTGTAACCAGACCCCTAAGGCGGGGTGGGACAGAGAGATGCTCCCCGCCCCCCTGCACAATGGAGAGGTGGCTCAGGCAGTCTCTAATGCAAAGAGCAAAGTAGCAAGCTCGCTGCCTGGCCCCACAGGGACAGCCAGGGCAGCGCTGAGCACCAGGGGAGCAGAGACCCCAGCTGAGCGGGGGGACACACAGGCAAGGCAGGACAGCTGCCAACCAGGCTTGCCTGGTCCAGAGGTGCTGCCGGGAAGTGATTCCACGGCAGGGAGGGAACCACCAGGGACAGGGCTCAGTGGGGCCGTGACCCCAGGCCGGGCCAGTGAGCTGCAGAGGGATCCCGCTTTGGAGAAGCTAAGGGAACTTGCTGGCCACAGCGCTGCAAACCCCCTTGGGGAGGATTGCAGAGACAGATCCCTGTGGGAGATGGGATTCCTGTGCCGGGAATGGGCTTCCCAAGGGGAAGTGGAACTGCGGGGAATCAGGAGGCAGCCGGTGGGGCACCCGAAGTATCATCACCGGCTATTGTACCTGGCCCAGGGTAAGGGAGAAGATCCCTGGAGGTCCCTGCCCATCAGGGAGGAACCTTTCCAGAAGGTGGCTATGAATAGGGTGGAGCCCCTCCACAGGGTAACCTGGTCAGGGAAGAAATGCATCCTGGTGGTGATGGATTTCGCCACCCGCTACCCAGATGTGGTGGCTCTATCCTCCACCGGGGCAGACACCGAGGCAGACGCGCTGCTGACCATCTTCAGCAGGATGGGGGTCCCCAGCGAGGTCCTTACAGACCAGGGATCCGAGGTCATGTCAGCCCTGCCCCGGGGCGTGTGGGAGAAAGGTGGGGTCTGGCCCACCTGGACCTCTGCATATCACCCTCAGTCCAACGGGCTGGTGGAGAGAGTTCAGGGGACCGTGAGGCTGATGCTGAGGACTTGCATAAATCAGCATCCACAGGACTGGGACAAGTACCTGCCCCACCGATGGCACAGGGAAGTGCCCCAGGAATCACCAGGGGGCTTCCCTTTCAAGCTGTGGTATGAAAGGAGAGTAAGGGGACCCCTAGAACCGGTAAGGGACAATTGGGGGGAGAAGAAGGGGGAAGACCCCCTGATGGATCTCTCCCCTGAGATGGGAGCCCATCCTCCCATCAGGTGTCCCCCGTTCAGAGTAACTGGGAAAAGAGCTCAGAACCTGGAGAGAGAGGCCAAGGACAGGCTGGCGTTGGAGGTGATCCAGTCATTCAACAGCCCAGGGCTGGCCAAGGCGGAGGCGATCAGAGATTGGCCTGTTCCCCAGACCAAGAAACAGGTACAGGCCTTTAGCGGGATGGCGGGGTCCCACCAGAGGTTTGTCCCCCCCTTTAGCTCCCTAGATGCCCCCATCACAGAGCTAGGTAAGAAGGGGAAGCCAGATGAGGCAGTCTGGACTGAGCAGGGCCAGAGGGCTCTCTGTGCACTGAAGGAGGCTCTAATCCAGGGCCCAATAGATCGAGTAAACCCAGACCGGGCCAAGCCCTGTACAGTGTTCACCGAAGCCTCAGACACAGGGCTGGGTGCGATGCTGATGCAGGCCCATGCGAAGCGGGGGAGACACCCCATCGGGTATCTGAGCAAGGAGCGGCTGCCCTGGAGGCAGAACAGTCAGGCCATAGAGAGGGAATGCCTGGCCATGGGGCAGGCCCTTTTGAAGCAGCAGCCGGATCTATTTGGGTGGCGCTTGACGGTGTATATTCACCACTTCGCCCCGACGTGGCTGCATCCAGGAAAAGGGGCCGATGCCGAGCGGCTGGTGACACAGACACGTGGGCAGAGAGGGGACCAGATCAAGAGGGAGGCTCTTAACCAAGAGAGCCCGAACTACAGCCCTCCAAACTGGAGCGCTGGGAAAAGACCTGATCTCAGCTTGAACCCCAGCGGTTTTGGGATGGGAAAAGGGCACGGGCCGCATAAACCTTCCCACATGCGGCCTGCGGGTGCCATCAAGCCCACCCGACCTAAGGGAGCACGTGGAACTGGAACGCCCTGGTGTGACTGTTAAAAGAATTGCTCCCCTCGGGTTACTATCTCTGCCCTGCCCTCGAGAATACATATCCAGGGGCCCTGCTCGCCTCTAAACAGGTTTGCTATCTGTGGCAGTTAGAATTGCACTCGCCACCATCCCACCCCCCAGGGAAGTGATCTTGCTCAACCGCCCAAACGAACAAAACAATTCTCAGAATTTGCAACTGCTGGGGGGGCAGCCCCTCCTCCGTTCTCCCCTGTCTCTCCACCAGATATGGGGAAATAGTCAAGGGAGAAAAAAACAGGTCTCTTTTTTTTACCTTATTTGGCACAAAAACTGCCCCCCAAAACGCATCATTCTGGCCCTAAGGACGCGTCATCTTAGGTATATCTGTCTCGTCCCCCCGAGGGACGGGAGGGAAGGAACCGAAGACGCATACAAGTCACTAATTCGCAATTCGGGCCTGATCAACCCGAAACCTTTCCCAACTCAGCGTGTGCCGGCCGTAATGTTCATGTATGGGTTTGTATTTGTAAGTATTCTTTAATACCTTATTGTTTTAATATTTTGCTTTACCCCTTCCCCTTCAATTGTAATTCATTGTTGTAGAAGTATCCTATGTATTATTCCTCTAATTCTACTAGTCCGTGGCTCATCCCAAGTAATTATTGGGACTTAGAACAACTCCAAGGACTGTTGCTGTTTTTAATAGGAGTAATCTTGTTTTTTGCATTAATTGTGTATTGTAAACCTAGGTTATAAGTGTCATTTGCAATAAAGCTGAAATTTCTAGCCTTATTGCCTCGGTGTCTGTGTGGTTCCCATCTGCTCCAGGGGGTTTCCCTCTGAACATCCACACGAACCTTAGTACTGTGCCCTGGTAGATAACAGGTGCACGCATACCCTCGCCCTGCCAGGTGGCCCTCGAGGGTACTCGCTTCCACAGGTTCGAACTTCCCCAGGTCACTAGCTAAAGTGACCCTGCTCAGTTCGGTCTCGAAGGGGGGAGAGATGTGACGAACTAGGACTGTTGTTAAGGTTTCCCTGAGTACTGTGTGGGTGCCTCGGTTTCCCCTATGCGGGGCTTGAGTATCTAGGTGGCGGGACAACGGTGCATGATTGTTACAAAGCCCTAGAAGGCAGAGGCCTGGACACAGAGAATGGCTCTGTCTCCTGGCAAGAGATGGCCCAGCCCCTCCCCCGGCAAAGGTATGAGCTGAAGGCGTCGGAACAAAGGGATCAGGTGACCTCCTGGCCCGGGAAGCAGACAAAGGGGGAGGAAGGGCGGGAGAGTTTCAGTTTTGGTGCTGGCTTGGGAAAAGGAGGGGAGGGGGGCAGACAGGGTCTGGCCTCTCTGCCCCATGTGGAGCTGCAGGGCGAAATGCAGGGAGCCCCAGGCTGGGGTCTAAGCTCCCTGCCCCCCGGAAGGACCCGACTGAGGGGTCCTGGATGTACTGACAAGCTCTGGTTGGACTGTGTTCCTGGCATCTCTAATAAACCTTCTGTTCTACTGGCTGGCTGAGACTCCCAGTGAATCCGGGGAAGAGGGGTGCAGGGCCGGACTCCCCTATACTCCGTGACAAGGAGAAACAACGCCAGCATGAGGTGCAGGAGAAGGAGAAACAACGCCAGCATGAGCTGGAGCTGGCCAGACTGAGGAGCAGTGAGGCCCCGGCTGCGGTGATCGAGGGGGGACCCAAGACTACAGGGAAGTTTGATCGTAACTTCCTGGCCCGGCGTAAGGAAGGGGAAGACATAGACAGCTTCCTGGCGGCCTTTGAGAATGCCTGCAGGTTGCACAAGGTTGACCCTGCAGACAAGATCCAGTATCTCACCCCCTTACTAGACCCTGCAGGCCTTTACGTGTACGGCCGAATGAAAGAGACGGAGACTGGGGACTATGAACTGTTCAAAAAGGCCCTGCTCTGCGAGCTTGGGCTGACTCCCGAGATGTACCGTCAAAGGTTCCGGGATCAGTGAAAAACCCCTGAGATCACGTACCTACAACTGGCCTGAAGGTATGGTTGACGGACAAAAATCCAGGGAGCCCGCAGCACGCAGGGCGGCTGGCCGACCAGTTCATGAACAGTCGGTCAAGGGGTGGCAGGGAGGAATCCCAAAGGAGCAGGCCCACCCTGAGGCAGCAAGAGAGTCACCACGGGACCTCCCAAAGGGGAAATAGGGAGAACCCCCTCCCTAGGGGAACCTCTGACACCAGAACCAACCGACCTGCTCGAGGGGACCAACGGGACCTGAGCTGCTGTCACTGCGGCCAGAGGGGCCACTTACGGTCCCAATGCCCCAAGATCAGAGACAGACTGAGCAGACCAAACCCACACCGGGTTAACTGGGTAGGGACCCAGCCGGACGAGGGGCTGACAGCCCAGAAGAGAGGGGCTGGCAGCTTATCAACGGCTCTGGAGGGAGGAAGGCCCCAGACCAGCTCCTCGGGGGGGCTGGATGCCCCGGACTCAGGGTTCTCGGTTTATAGGGTGGCCACGGGGCTGTCCCTTCGGAGAGAGTGCCTTGTTCCCCTGGAGATAGATGGGAGGAAGGTCACTGGATACTGGGATACGGGCGCGGAGGTGACGCTGGCCCGGCCCGAGGTGGTGGCCCCAGATCGGGTGGTACCCAACACCTACCTGACCCTAACAGGGGTGGGCGGGACCCCGTTCAAGGTACCTGTGGCGAGGGTACACCTGAAATGGGGGGCCAAGGAGGGCCCCAAGGACATTGGGGTGCACCAGCATTTGCCCACTGAGGTACTGATGGGGGGGGACCTAGAAGACTGGCCCAGTGAGTCTCGGGACACCCTGGTCGTGACCCGTAGCCAGAGCCGGCAAGGGGCGCTACGCCCGGGCCTCGGAGAGGGTGCCTTGCACGGGGCGCAAGACCCTGGCACAGTGGGGAGGGAGTACCCCAGGACCAGGCGCAGAGAGACTGCGACCTCAGACACAGACAGCACGAGGGAACAGGTTCCCATTCCTTCCCCAACGGCGGAGTTCCAGGCCGAGCTACAGAGAGATCCCTCCTTGCGGAAGCTCAGGGACCTGGCTGACCGCAGGGATGTGCGGACCATGTGGAGAGGTTGCCAGGAGAGGTTCCTGTGGGAGAAGGGGTTCCTGTACCGGGAATGGGCTCCCCCCGGTGAGATGGAGACGTGGGGGATCAGGAGGCAGCTGGTGGTCCCCCAGAAGTATCGCCGCAAGCTACTGTACCTGGCCCATGACATCCCTCTCGCAGGGCACCAGGGAATCCGGCGCACCAGGCAGAGGCTGCTACAGAACTTTTACTGGCCTGGGGTCTTTACAACTGTCCATCAGTACTGCCAGTCCTGTGACCCCTGCCAGCGGGTCGGGAAGGCCCGGGACAAGCGGAAAGCGGCTTTGAGGCCTTTGCCCATCATAGAGGAGCCCTTCCAGAAGGTGGCCATGGACATAGTGGGGCCTCTCAGCAAGACAACCCGGTCAGGGAAGAAATACATTCTGGTGGTGGTAGATTTCGCCACCCGTTACCCCGAGGCGGTGCCCTTATCCTCCATTGAAGCAGACACCGTGGCGGATGCGCTGCTGACCATTTTCAGCCGAGTGGGGTTCCCCAAGGAAGTCCTGACAGACCAAGGGTCCAACTTCATGTCGGCCCTGCTCCGGTGCTTGTGGGAAAAATGTGGGGTCCGGCACAGCTGGGCCTCAGCATATCATCCCCAGTCCAATGGGCTGGTGGAGAGGTTCAATGGGACGCTAAAGATGATGCTGAAAACCTTTATGAACCAGCACCCGCAAGACTGGGACAAGTACCTACCGCACCTGCTGTTCGCGTACAGGGAAGTGCCCCAGGAGTCTACCGGATTCTCGCCCTTCAAACTGTTATACGGCAGGAGGGTACGGGGGCCCCTGGACCTGATGAGAGACGAATGGGAGGGGGAGGCAGCCCCCGAGGGAGAGTCAGTGGTGGAGTATGTCCTGACCTTCCGAGAGAGACTTACTGAGCTCATGGGCCTGGCCAAGGGAAATCTGGCCAGAGCCCAGAGGAAGCAAAAGGTCTGGTATGACCGCACGGCGCGGGCCCGCGCCTACGCCACGGGGGATCAGGTGATGGTTCTCATTCCCGTGAGGAAAAACAAGCTGCAGGCCGCTTGGGAAGGCCCTTTCAAGGTTGTCAAGCAGCTAAATGAGGTAAATTATGTGGTGGAGCTGTCTAACCGGGCACACCACTGCCAGGTCTACCATGTCAATATGATGAAGCCATATTATGACAGGGGGAATGTGGTGCTGGCCGTGTGTGGACATTGGGAGGAGCAGGGAAGTGACCCTCTAGTAGATCTATTCCCTGAGACAGGAGCTGGCTCCTCCCAAGAAACGATCCCCCTCTCTGATCAGCTAACCCCTACCCAGCAAGCTGAGATCAGAGGGGTGCTGCATCGGTACCAACAGCTGTTTTCCAACCAGCCGGGTCGCACTAATCTGACTGTTCACCGGGTGCAGACAGGAGCGCACCAACCTATAAGATGCTCCCCCTTCCGAGTCACAGGGAAGACAGCTCGGGACCTGGAAAGAGAGGTCAAGGACATGCTGGCTTTGGGGGTGATCCAGCCGTCGTCCAGCCCTTGGGCCTCGCCGGTGGTGCTGGTCCCCAAAAAGGATGGGTCGATCCGGTTCTGTGTGGACTATCGGAAGCTCAATGCCATCACTGTATCTGATGCCTACCCCATGCCCCGGCCGGACGAGCTCCTAGACAAGCTGGGAGGGGCTTGGTACCTTACCACCATGGATCTTACAAAGGGCTACTGGCAAGTGCCACTGGATGCAGATGCCCGGCTGAAATCTGCCTTCATTACCCCTCTGGGGCTCTACGAGTTCCTGACCCTGCCTTTCGGCCTCAAGGGAGCGCCAGCCACCTTCCAGCGCCTGGTGGATCAGCTACTGAAGGGGATGGAGAGCTTCGCTGTGGCGTATATCGATGACATCTGTGTCTTTAGCCAGACCTGGAAGGACCATGTGTCCCAAGTTAAACAAGTGCTGGACCGACTCCGGGAGGCTGGGCTGACTGTAAAAGCGGAGAAGTGCAAGGTGGGGATGGCTGAAGTGTCTTACCTGGGACACTGGGTGGGGAGCGGCCACCTAAAGCCAGAACCAGCCAAGGTGGAGGTGATCCGGGACTGGCCCGCTCCACAAACTAAGAAGCAGGTCCAGGCCTTTATTGGGATGGCAGGGTACTATTAAAGATTTGTGCCCCACTTTAGCGCCATAGCCTCCCCCATCACTGAGCTATGCAAGAAGGGGAAGCCAGACAAGGTGGTCTGGACCGAGGAGTGCCAGAGGGCTCTCTGTGCACTGAAGGAGGCTTTGATCAGGGACCCGGTTCTGGTAAACCCAGACTGTGACAAGCCCTTTCTGGTGTTCACAGACGCCTCAGACATGGGACTGCGGGCGGTGTTAATGCAGGAGGATGAAACGGGGCAGAGACACCCCATCGTGTATTTAAGCAAGAAGCTGCTACCCCGAGAGCAGAATTATGTGGCCATCCAGAAGGAATGCCTGGCCATGGTGTGGGCCCTCAAGAAACTAGAGCCGTATCTATTCGGGCGACACTTCACCGTGTACACCGACCACTCGCCCCTGACCTGGCTACACCAGATGAAAGGGGCCAACGCCAAGCTCCTGAGGTGGAGCCTGCTCCTGCAGGATTACGACATGGACGTGGTCCATGTGAAGGGAAGTGCCAACCTGATAGCGGATGCGTTGTCCCGGGGAGGGGGCCCTGAACTTCCCCAGGCCACTGGTCAGAGTGACCCCGCTCAGTTCAGTCTCGAAGGGGGGAGAGATGTGATGGAGCAGAGAGCGAGATGGATCTGACCTGAGAGGCTGGCTGCATTGGGACAGGCTGCATTGGAAATGCGAGTCTTTACCTGAGGCTGTAACATGAGCCAGGACGGGGGTTGGGAGGTGACACCTTTGGCTGGGAGAATGGTAACAGGCTAGAGGAGGGGCCCCGGGGGAGGGGAAGAGAGGCTGCTGGAGGGTTTGGCTTTTTGGTTTCAGTTTGGAGCTGGGTGGTGAAACGCAGGGAGCCCCAGAGCTGGGGTCTAAGCTCCCTGCCCCCCAGAAGACCCAGCTGAGGGGTCCTGGTCATACTTACAAGCTCTGTTTGGACTCTTTCCTGACAACCCTAATAAACCTTCTGTTCTACTGGCTGGCTGAGAGTCACATTGAATCCCGGGAAGAGGGGTGCAGGACCTGACTCCCCCACACTCCGTGACAGGGGGCCAGACAAATTGAAGCTGCCGTAGTTTGGAGACCCCTGGGTTAGATGGCTGAGTGGGTGCAGTAGGGGTAGGTAGAGATGCAAGGAGTAAACCCCTCTGCTGGGTTCTGCATGGGGTGAGAGTGGATGGATAGTTAGATTGCATATTTACATTAATGAATTTTAATGGAGAATATGCTTATAAAATTTGCCAATTATACCAAGCTGGGAGGGGCTGCAAGCAATTTGGAGGATAAGATTAGCGTTCAAAGGGACCTTGGCAAGATGGGGAATTGGTCTGAATTCAAGGAGAGGAAAATCAATGAAGACAAAAGCAAAGTCCTGGACCTAGGGGAAAAAATCAAACCTATAAAATGGGTAATACCTGGATAGACAGTAGTGCTGCTAAAAAAGATGTGGAGGTTATAGTGGATGGCCAGTTGAATAGACGACAACAGTGTGATGCAGTTTCAAAAAAGGCGAATATCAATCTGGGGTGTGTTAACAGGAGTGTCACATGTAAGACACAAAAGGCAATTGTCCTGCGGTACTCAACACTGGTGTGGCCTGAGCTGCAGTACTGGGTCCCCTTCTGGGCACCTCACTTCAAGAAATGGAGAAATTGGAGAGAGTCCAGCGAATATCAACACAAATGATCAAAACCTGACCTATGAGGAAAGGTTACAACAACGGGGCATGTTTAGTCTAGAGACAAGACGACAAAGGGAGGAACCTGGTAACAGTCTTCAGATATGTTAAGGTCTGTTACAGAGAGGGCTGTTATCAATTGCTCACGATGACCACTGCATTAGGACAGGAAGTAGTTGACTTAATCTGCAGCCAGGGAGATTTAACTTAGACATTAAGGACTAACCTAAGGGTAGCTAAGCAGGAGAATCAGCTTCCAATGGAGGTTGTGGAAACCCCATCTTTGGAAGTTTTAAAGAACAGGTTAGACAAATACTTGTCAGGGATGGTCTAGGTTTACTTGTTCCCACCTCAGAGTAAGGGCTGGACTAGGTGACCTCTTGAGGTCCCTCCAGCCTACAATTCTACAATTGTGTGTGAAATGCAGGTCTGTAAATTTACCCCTTTTATACAAATAAGGAGTGGGATACATGAGGGAGAGTGCAGGGAGTGTGAACTGGGGAATAAAGACAGTTGTCACTGTAGGGAGATTATTACTAATCATTCACATATATGTTGATATTCATGTCCCTGTTCATATCCTTATTCACACACACTGACATAGCCGTTTGTCGGGATTCCCATTCACAGTCATATCCCCTTCTCACTCCCATTTATATTCACACACCGAGCCCCCATTCGTCTTCCAATCCTCAGTGTAAGCCTCATTCATAGGAACACTCATACCTCTATTCACATTTCACTCATGGCTATCTGTGAGCGCTGCAGGGTTTGGGTCCAGGCATCAGGAACTCAAGCAGTACTAAGCAATGACACAACATGGCTTCGAAGGAAGGAACTATGGATGCTGAGCGATCCGCTGTCGTGACCTGCACAGGATGTGCCATGTTTGTCTTTCTTCCACAGGATAGAAGCGACTTTGTCTGTACAAAGTGCAAGCTGATCTCCATATTGGAGGAGAAGATTCAAGGTCTGGAGAAACGAGTATCAACCCTGCATTCCATAAAAGAAAATGAGGAGTTCCTGGATAGACGTCAGGATAGGCTTCAGCGGGCGCAGTGTTGTGAGGATTCAGAGCAGGCTGCGCAGCGGGGACAGAAGACCAGCGAGGATAATTGGCGGCATGTGACCTCCAGAAGAGGAAAGAGTATGAGACAAGTCCATGTACAAGAAACGCATATTCAGATGAGCAACCGTTTTCATGTTCTCTCCACAGGCACTAGTGCAGAGAGTGGAGTGAATGATGCATCTGAGGGAACAGAGCAGAAGGAGACTCCACTGATTGGAAGGCATGAGATGCACAGTCCTAGTGATGGGGGTTCCACGACCACCACTCCCAAGAGGAGGAGGAGGGTGGTGGTGGTCGGGGACTCTCTCCTCAGGGGGACTGAGTCATCTATCTGCCGCCCTGACCGGGAAAACCGAGAGGTGTGCTGCTTGCCAGGGGCTAGGATTCATGATGTGACGGAGAGACTGCCGAGACTCATCAAGCCCTCAGATCGCTACCCCTTCCTGCTTCTCCACGTGGGCACCAATGATACTGCCAAGAATGACCTTGAGCGTATTACTGCAGACTACGTGGCTCTGGGAAGAAGGATAAAGGCATTTGAGGCGCAAGTGGTGTTCTCGTCCATTCTCCCTGTGGCAGGAAAAGGCCGGGGTAGAGACCGTCGAATCGTGGAAGTCAACGAATGGCTACGCAGATGGTGTCGGAGAGAAGGGTTTGGATTCTTTGACCATGGGATGGTGTTCCAAGAAGAAGGAGTGCTAGGCAGAGACGGGCTCCACCTGACGAAGAGAGGGAAGAGCATCTTTGGAAGCAGGCTGGCCAACCTAGTGAGGAGGGCTTTAAACTAGGTTCACCGGGGGAAGGAGACCAAAGCCCCGAGGTAAGTGGGGAAGTGGGATACCGGGAGGAAGCACAAGTAGGTGAGTGCAAGAGGGAAGGGCTCCTGGAGGAAGGGCTGGAGGAACCAACTAGGGGAAAAGCCCATACTGGGACAGCAGGACGATCGGTGAGTTATCTTAAATGCCTATACACAAATGCAAGAAGCCTGGGGAACAAGCAGGGAGAACTGGAAGTCCTGGCACAGTCAAGGAATTATGATGTAATTGGAATAACAGAGACTTGGTGGGATAACTCACACGATTGGAATACTGTCATGGATGGATATAAACTGTTCAGGAAGGATAGGCAGGGCAGAAAAGGTGGGGGAGTTGCGTTGTATGTAAGAGAGCAGTATGACTGCTCAGAGCTCCAGTATGAAACTGCAGAAAAACCTGAGAGTCTCTGGATTAAATTGAGAAGTGTGAGCAACAAGGGTAATGTCGTGGTGGGAGTCTGCTACAGACCACCAGACCAGGCGGATGAGGTGGACGAGGCTTTCTTCCAGCAACTAACAGAAGTTACTAGATCACAGGCCCTGGATCTCATGGGTGACTTTAATCACCCCGACATCTGCTGGGAGAGCAATACAGCGGTCCACAGACAATCCAGGAAGTTTTTGGAAAGTGTAGGGGACAATTTCCTGGTGCAAGTGCTGGAGGAACCAACTAGGGGAAAAGCTCTTCTTGACCTGCTGCTCACAAACAGGGAAGAAATAGTAGAGGAAGCAATAGTGGATGGGAACCTGGGAGGCAGTGACAATGAGATGGTCGAGTTCAGGATCCTGACACAAGGAAGAAAGGAGAGCAGTAGAATACAGAGCCTGGACTTCAGAAAAGCAGACTTTGACTCCCTCAGGGAACTGATGGGCAAGGTCCCCTGGGAGAATAACATGACGGGGAAAGGAGTCGAGGAAAGCTGGCTGTATTTTAAAGAAACCTTATTGAGGTTGCAGGAACAAACCATCCCGATGTGTAGAAAGAAAAGTAAATATGGCAGGCGACCAGCTTGGCTTAACAGTGAAATCCTTGCTCGTCTTAAACACAAAAAAGCAGCTTACAAGAAGTGGAAGATTGGACAAATGACCAGGGAGGAGTATAAAAATATTGTTCAGGCATGCAGGAGTGAAATTAGGAAGGCCAAATCACACTTGGAGTTGCAGCTAGCTGGAGATGTTAGGAGTAATAAGAAGGGTTTCTTCAGGTATGTTAGCAACAAGAAGAAAGTCAAGGAACGTGTGGGCCCCTTGCTGAATGAGGGAGGGAACCTTGTGACAGAGGATGTGGAGAAAGCTAGTGTACTCAATGCTTTTTTTGCCTCTGTCTTCACAGACAAGGGCAGCTCCCAGATGGCTGCACTCCGCAGCACGGTATGGGGAGGAGGTGACCAGCCCTCTGTGGAGAAAGAAGTAGTTCGGGACTATTTAGAAAAGCTGGACGAACACAAGTCCATGGGGCCGGATGCACTGCATCCGAGGGTGCTAAAGGAGTTGGCCGATGTGATTGCAGAGCCATTGGCCATTATCTTTGACAAATCATGGCAATCGGGGGAGGTCCCGGATGACTGGAAAAAAGCTAATGTAGTGCCCATCTTTAAAAAAGGGAAGAAGGAAGATCCGGGGAACTACAGGCCAGTCAGTCTCACCTCAATCCCTGGAAAAATCATGGAACAGGTCCTCAAGGAATCAATTTTGAACCACTTAAAGGAGGGGAAAGTGATCAGGAACAGTCAGCATGGATTCACCAAGGGCAAGTCATACCTGACTAACCTAATTGCCTTCTATGATGAGATAACTGGCTCTGTGGATGAGGGGAAAGCAGTGGATGTGCTATTTCTTGACTTTAGCAAAGCTTTTGATACAGTCTCCCACAGTGTTCTTGCCAGCAAGTTAAAGAAGTATGGGCTGGATGAATGGACGGTACGGTGGATAGAAAACTGGCTGGATGGTCGTGCTCAACGGGTAGTGATCAATGGCTCCATGTCTAGTTGGCAGCCGGTATCAAGTGGAGTGCCCCAAGGGTCGGTGCTGGGGCCGGTTTTGTTCAATATCTTCATCAACGACCTGGAGGATGGTGTGGACTGCACCCTTAGCAAGTTTGCAGATGACACTAAACTGGGAGGAGTGGTTGATACGCTGGAGGGTAGGGATAGGATACAGAGGGACCTAGACAAATTAGAGGATTGGGCCAAAAGAAATCTGATGAGGTTCAACAAGGGCAAGTGCAGAGTCCTGCACTTAGGAGGGAAGAATCCCATGCACTGCTACAGACTAGGGACCGAATGGCTGGGCAGCAGTTCTGCAGAAAAGGACCTAGGGGTTACAGTGGACGAAAAGCTGAATATGAGTCAACAGTGTGCCCTTGTTGCCAAGAAGGCTAACGGCATTTTGGGCTGTATAAGTAGGGGCATTTCCAGCAGATCAAGGGATGTGATTATTCCCCTCTATTCGGCACTGGTGAGGCCTCATTTGGAGTACTGTGTCCAGTTTTGGGCCCCACACTACAAAAAGGATGTGGATAAATTGGAAAGAGTCCAACGCAGGGCAACAAAAATGATTAGGGGGCTGGAGCACATGACTTATGAGGAGAGGCTGAGGGAACTGAGATTGTTTAGCCTGCAGAAGAGAAGAGTGAGGGGGGATTTGATAGCTGCTTTCCTCTACCTAAAAGGGGGTTCCAAAGAGGATGGATCTAGACTGTTCTCAGTGGTAGAAGATGACAGAACAAGGAGTAATGGTCTCAAGTTGCAGAGGGGGAGGTTTAGGTTGGATATTAGGAAAAACATTTTCACTAGTAGGGTGGTGAAGCACTGGAATGGGTTACCTAGGGAGGTGGTGGAATCTCCTTCCTTAGAGGTTTTTAAAGTCAGGCTTGACAAAGCCCTGGCTGGGATGATCTAGTTGGGGTTAGTCCTGCTTTGAGCAGGGGGTTGGACTAGATGACCTCCTGAGGTCCCTTCCAACCCTGAGATTCTATGATTCTATGATGGCTCTTGTGCTGGCATATCTCCCCCCCTCTTCGCCCCCACCCCAACAGGGGTGTCAGTAACACCAAGTGGTGCTTGAAAAGGAGCCAGCATGGCCCTTTGGGTTGGATGCTTGGCAGAAGATTTGGGAAATTAGGAGGGAGAAAAGGCTTCTAGGGGAAGGGATTGGAGGAGGCACAGGGCTGTTATTTGTCATTGTGAAGCTTTCTTTCAGGGGTGGATCACTCTGTGATTTCCTGTTCTGTTCATTCCCTCTGGGGCACCTGGCACTGGCCACTGTCGGAGGACGGGATACTGGGGCTAGATGGACCTTTGGTCTGAACCCAGTAGGGTCGTTCTTTGCCACTTGTCCTACGGGAGAGAATGAAATAAAAGGTACAGGCTTCCCTGGTTTGTTTGTTATTGTTCTCATTCAGCTCATTCCATTGTACGGACAATGAATGCCACCTAAAGCATAATCAACCTGGGGTGAAGTTTTGTCTGAGCTCAGACCGGCTTCGCCTCGCTGTGTCTCTCGCACAGTGATACCCGGCGGTGTCCTCAGCTTTCAGGCCGGTCATTTGCAGATACAGCAGGTTGTTGGGGGTTGTGAGGGACACCAGGTTCCCTGTATTTCCGCCTCCTGTGGATCTAGATCTGACTGAACAACCGGGTTCATTTTCCCCATTTCAAACGGAGGAAATTGCTTTCTCCTGGAAATGGTGAATCGGCCTTTCACTGCATCAGAGTAATATGCGATACCCGCAGCGGGGGTTATATAAGCGACCCAGTCAAGTCGCTTCCCAGGAGCCTACCGGACCCAGCTCATATAGGCGCTGCTGAAGGTGAAGCCGGAGGCTTTGCAGGACAGGCGGAGCCGGAGAGAATCTCCGGGCTTTTTTTCATCCCCGACTCCACCGGCTGGACCTGCGATCAGGCGCCTGGGAATAAAGACAGGTTGTAACTATCGGTAAAAAACCAGGGATAAAACAATATTTCTGTAACTCTGGCAGGGACTCAGAGGAAGAAAAATACATTTCAACGCTGCTACAGCGAAAATGGCAAGGAGCAAAAATATCATTCTCCTGGTGCTGGAGGGGAAAGTTCTCAGAGGACTGGCTGGTCACTGCACAGACCCAAGGGCTGTGGATTGTCTCTCCAGGTGCAGCCTGGGTAGAGAGAGGGACAGACTTAAATAGGAAACTGTCTCCCTCATTTGCATATCCCCCTGTTTATAAGAGACACACACCCTTGCTGCCAGGGATCTGAGTGACTCGCCCTAGGGCTCCTGTGCAGGAGTCAGACTGTCCCGTCCTGTGTGCAGCGCCTGGCACAGGGCGCTGGGGGCCTCCTGACGCTTTCGGACCCCTGGGAGGAACGAACAGCTCCCTGCAGTGACTGTATTTCCTCACACAGGAACTGAGGGGCTGGGTATTCCCAAAGTGATGGGGTATGGACTCAGTTCCGGAGCCCTGTCCCATGCGTAGTGGGGCCACGCAAGGTCAGGTCAGTGTCTGGGGAGGGGCGGTGTGCCCGGGATCCAGACTCTTTAAGTATTCTGTAAAAAAGTGGAACAACTTAAAGAGCAGCTCTATGGAGATGACTCCCCCGGAAAACCTTATAGCCCAGTGGTTGGGCACTCTCCTGGGAGGTACACGATCGACATTGAAGTCCAGTCCCTGATGAGGCCGAGTAGACAGGGTGCTTAATTCGAGGCTATAATTTCCAATGGGAGTCCGGCACCTGTAGGCAGGTATTATAATAAGGAGCCGTAGACTCTTATGTGACCCCCAGAGCTCTCCAGTGTATTAACACACCCAGTGCTCCCACTGGAGAGGGTCTGGTGCTTAACCGTTGTCTCTCCCGAGATTGCCACAGTTTTACAAATCCTGAGCCAGAACCCCAACCAGCAACCTCCAGGGCGTGGCTGAGACAGCGCTCGGTTTTTGTCCTAGGTCCCTTGGCTGTGTGTCTCTCACAAAAGACGGTGTCCTCCAAGACTGCTGCTTTGCAAAGGCACCAGGCTGTTGGCGTTCTCTCTGGAGATAGTGAATCGCCTTTTCACGGAAACAGCGCAGTAGGCGCTCCCCTGAGCAGCAACTCCCGCTCCTTCCCGGGGGCCAGACGGATCCAATCCATGTAGTTGCTGCTGCAAGTGAACCCGGAGACTTTGCAGGAGAGGCGGAGAGAGTCTCCGGGCTCCACCAGCTGGACCTGCGGCCTGGCCCCTGCAAATACAGATTTGTTTAAACCCTGATTGTATCAGAGTCCGGAACTCAGGATACACTTAGTGTTACCTGGTGAAATTGACAGAATGAGAATTAAGTGTAGCAAAAATCTAATCTTCCTGGGTTGCGTGTGAGTTAGAAACTCCGAGGGGAGGAGGGAAAGCGAGAATTTGGAAAAACCCGCGTCGTCTTCTGGGACGAGCCGCAGGGCCAGGGACGTGTCATGATTTAAACAGGGTGATTAGCTCTTGATTTGCATAGAGTCCCGTTCATATAAGGGAGAAGTTCCCTGGGCTGAGCGGGGTCGAGAGCGGGGTAGGATAGATAGAAAGGGGATTCATGTTGATGGATGGATGCTGAAAGATAGACAGGTATTTGGTAAAGGAATGTTAAATAGACGGTTGTATGGAGTGATATTCAGATGGTAAGGACGGGTGGGCGACTCCATAGTGTGCCATGGTACTAGGCTCTCAGACGGGCTGGAGATGAGTTCATGATGAGACTAACAGAAGTGAGACAATGTACAGGGCAGGGAGTCGAATACACGTGTAACATTTTAAACCTGCACTACACAGCTGTCTGGCATTCACCAATCGGAACTTGGGCAGCAGCTTGTTTACCTGCCAGGCTTCGTATTTCTGCTTCTCCTGATATCTCTCCTCACACGGGAATTGAGAGTTTTACATGAGGATTTTTATACTTTTCTTTGCCAGATAATAATTCCTTTTAACCCGTATCAATGTCTGTAATAGAATATCAGGGACCGAGTGAATCCCCACCACGCCCAGTGACAGACACCCCGTTCCCGGGATCTCCGCCTCCCGGGGATATAGATCTGACTGAACAGCCGGTTTCAGTTTCCCCATTGCAAACGGAGGAAATTACTTTCTCTTGTGAGCTCCCAGCGCGCAGCCTGTCAGCATCAAGCAGCGGGGACTTCCCCTGCTGACCGCAACGGGAGGTTTTTGTCTGAGCTCAGCCCGGCTTCGCCTCACTGTGTCTCTCGCACAGTAATACCGGGCGGTGTCCTCGGGCTTCAGGCCGGTCATTTGCAGGTAGATCAGCTTCTTGGAGCTGTCGGTAGAGGTGGTGAATCGCCCTTTCACGGAATTTCCATAATACGTAGTTGCTCCGTTAATTGCTGATACCCACTCCAGCCCCTGCCCGGGAGCCTGACGGACCCAGCTCATCCAGTAGCTGTCTATGTTGAACCCCGAGGTTGTGCAGGTCAGTCTGAGGGAGTCTCCGGGCTTTTTCACATCCCCTCCGGACTCCACCAGCTGGACCTGGGAGCGGGCACCTGGGAATAAACGAGTATTAACATGTCAGTGTGAATTGCCAACAACACAACATTCCGCTGACTCGTTTATACAGATAGGGGGAGAAAATACCTTCCAAAGCGGCTGCAACGAGAACGAAATGGAGCCAAAGACTCATTTTCCCTGGTGTGGGAGGCGAAAGGTCTCTGGTGAATCGGTTGGTAACTGCACAGACAGGGGGTGCGGATTCTCTCTAGGTGCAGCCAGGGCAAACAGAGATTTAAAAAGGAAACTCTGTCCTTATTTGCATATCCCTCTCCTTATAACAGATAAAACTCCTTCCCCGTAGATCATTTGATGATTGCCATGGTCTGTTCACTTCCTCTGGGACACCTGGCATTGGCCGCTGTTGGCAGACAGGATACTGGGCTGGATGGACCTTTGGTCTGACCCAGTCTGGCCGTTATATTCTTATGATCTCATATTTCAGTCTGGGGATCCAAGCGTAGGAGCGAGACCCGTTACTGGGGGGAAAAAAGGGTTTAGGAAATATTTGAACTGCTCAAGGATTTAACAGAATAGCCGCTTGTTGAATGGTGATGCTCTTTATACAGGCCCAATGTTGATACTCCTGAGGAGGCCAATACTCTTCTCTTCTCAGTCAGGGAAGTGTCTTTAATTGCTGGAAGGGTTTGTCCGCACGGGAAGGGACCGGGCAACTGGGAATAAAGACATGTAACAAATATTGGTATAAAACCGGCATTAATAAAATATTCGTTTAGCTCTGCCAATGATTCAGTGCAAATAATACCATCCAGCGCCCCTATAGTGAACATTAAAAGGAGCCACAATCCCATTTTCGTGTTTGGATCTTACCTATATCAGCCTCCACGTTTAAATTTCCTTCCCTACCTACTTACCCTCATTCATCCTGCAACAATCACTGTTCTCTCTGAGCAGCTGTTAGGAACATGGGACCCTAGCAACTGCCAGCCTCAGGAATCTCCCAGTGCCCATTTAGTCCAATCTCTTGTCTCAACAGCGGCGTGTACCAGCTACTTTATAGGAAGCAGCAATACAGTCAGTATTGTCAAGTAAGCTGCCCAGAGGGGAAGATTCCTCAGAATCCCCGATCAGTGAGAGGCTGGTTTGTTCATCCACGCAAGGGTTCATCTCTCTCTCAAAATTCTTGGGATGAGAATTTCCAAACCATTAATGGATTGGGATATACACTTCCCATTAACATAATTCTGAAATGGCCATAGAAAGTCCCTTCTGTCCTTTAAAAAATCCCCTTTCCCAGAACTAATTCTCTGATTGGTATTTGTGGGGTTTAAGGAGGAAAAGAAGAGGATACGGAATTCACTGTTTTACAACAGATATCCTAAAAAAATTGAACAGACGTCTACATCTTCGGACAGAGGGGATTTTCATTGTGTAGCCCTATAAGGAAAAAAATAAATTTGACTTCCGAGCTCAAAGTTGACTAAGGGCGTTAGCTGCTCCTTTGAAAAGATTTTCTACCTTAGCTGACATTCAGAACAGGCATGTTTCTATCTGACAACCTGCAATACTAAGTAAGTGAAGAGACGCGGAAAGAGAGCGAGAGCGAGAGCGAGCGAGAGAGCTACATACATATTAAATATAATAAAAAACCATGAAACAAATAAATCACACACTTTTTTCCATATAAAGAAAACAAATCCCAAGAGATTTTCCCCACGAGCAGGGACAAGAGTTAGGGACTCCATTAAGTCCTCTGGGAACTTCCTTATCATTATTAGATGGAAACAGACCCACTGAGAGCAATTCTGGGCCCCAGGGCAGAACAGTCAATGGCCCCTCTACAACGCGCTCTGCCTGACATTTGCTGCCGGCATGTTCCCTCTATTTGTTTTCCACCCAGTGAGCAATATATTTTGTTATGTGCACCTGGGCATGTGCTGATGTGCACCACCAATAGACACACACGCGCGCGCACACACAACCCCCTCTAGCTATTATATATGTTAAATTTAAAGTGTAAGAGAAATAAAAATTATGAAATGTACAGACCAGTCAAAACACTAAAATAACACGCTCAAAATAAAATTACAGAGTATACAGGTGTATTGCAGAAAGTACCAAAAGTAACAACAACAATAATACAAGTATGTGTTGGGATGTGAGTGTGAAAGAGAGTGTGTGTGTGTGTGAGACACAGAGACAGAAAGCTGTGTGTGTGTGTGTGTGTGTGTGTGTGTGTGTGTGTGTGTGTGTGTGTGTGTTTGTGTGTCTGAGGAACAGAGACAGACAGGTGTGTGTGTATGTGTGTGTGTGTGTGTGCTTGGCACAGAGACAGACAGGTGTGTGCGTGTGTGTGTGTGTGAGAGAGAGAGAGAGAGAGAGAGAGAGAGAGCTCCCAGTCACCCCGAGTCAGGCTGTGTCCTGTCCCCTCTCCCCTGCTCTATGGAGATGGGGTACAGGGGCAGGGGGACACCCTGACATCAGCACCCGCTACCCCATCTCTGCACAGTTTAGCGTGAGGGTCCCCGGGAGCAGCAGCAGGACAAAGCAGTGCGTGGGAGGGGCACCGCTGAACACATTCTGCCGGCTGTTCTCTGCTAATCAGCGAGGCATCACCTGAATCCTTCCTGCGAGGCCAGGCCCCCCAGGCCCGTTGAAATTGCCCAGGCCCCTGGGCCATTGCCCTCTTTTCCACTACTTGTCAGCGGGCCTGGCAGAGACCACTCAGTTCCTACTGGAAATATAGCTCAGGGCTGGGATTTTCAAAGGGGCCTCCTGGCTAAAGGAACCCACCTCACATTTGGCAATCACAGTCCAGAATTTCTGCTGCTCTCCGAAGGGGGAGGTAAAGATCCAGCTATTTAACATATAGCCTTAGATGGAGTTTACCACCAGGTTTTGGCTGCATTCCCAAGCAACCCAACTGCAAGAAGACCCCGCCCGGGCACACAGGGGCCGCTACCGGTCTCACACGGTCCACGGGCGCGGACCCCACCCGTTTACCTTTTAACGGTTTCACGCCCTAGTAACCGTGGATCGGCTGCTCTTAATCACAGAAAACTACCAGAGGTTGGCGCTAAGGGCAGCGGGATAGTAAGGGTACAGGGAGGAAGCCTGTTAGGGCTTATTGGGATCCGGCAGAGAGAAGAAGCAGCCCCATAAGGGAGGTGTCAGGGTTCATTAGGGTCAGAGAGAGCAGGGCTGGTGGCCTTCTCTGGTGGCTGCTCACCTGGGGGCCCTCATTGCCCCTTCGATAGATCTGCTCTCCGGCTGATGCGCCCCGGCCACGACATGCAATACCAGAACACTGTACACACAATGACAATATGAAATCGAGCTTTCAGAAACACGGAAGAGGATGCCAGGGAAGGGTTTGGGGAGCAGGAAGATGCGGAGTCTCAACTTTTTTTTTCTGTGAACCGGACACCAACAAACACCTTTCCAAGATCTGTTCTTGCCTGTATTTGAAAATGGGGGGAGGTGAGAACGCAGAAAGCACGGCAGAGCGAGGCAAGTTCCTTTCCGTGCTGTCAAACCCAGACAGCAATTACAGACATTTCCCTGAGTGCGAAAAGGAGAGTCATGTCTGCTCCAGGGGTTTCAGGGCTGGGCCTGTAGACAGAGTCTACGCCATTTAGCAAGGTGCTGGGACAACAGCCCAGGCTGGTCGTCTGTTAAACTCTTGAGTTCAAACCTTTCCCCAATCCTTTTTCTCCGGTAATGGGTCTAGCTCCCACACTTGGATCCCGAGACCAAGACGTGAGACCATAAGAACAGAAGAAGGGCCAGTTTGGGTCAGAACAATGGTCCGTCTAGCCCAGTGTCCTGTCTTCCGACGCCAGGTGCTTCAGAGGGAATGGACGCACAAGGGCAATCATCAGATCATCCCCTGGGAAGGAGTTGTATCTGTTATAAGGAGGGGGTATGCAAATAACGGCGAGAGTTTCCTGTTTAAATCATTCCCTGAAGGGCTGCACTCGGAGAGAATCCGCAGCCCCCAGGGTCTGTGCAGTTACCAACCGACCCACCAGAGACCTTTCCCCTCCCACACCTAGGAAAATTAATCTTTGGCTCCAGTTAGCTTTTGTTGCAGCGCTTTGGAAGGTATTTTCTCCCCCAGGCTGTATGGATAAGAGTCAAAGGAATGTTGTTGTTGTTGGCAATTCACACGGACATGATTTTAATACGCGTTTATTCCCAGGTGTCCTGTCGCAGGTCCAGCTGGTGGAGTCCGGAGGGGATGTGAAAAAGCCCGGAGACTCCCCCAGACTGACCTGCACAACCTCGGGGTTCTGCATAGACAGCTACTGAATTAATTGGATCTGTCAGCGCGGCTCCCGGTCAGGGGCTGCTGTGGCTATCAGCAATTAGTGGAGCAACCAGCTACCACGGAACTTCAGTGAGAGGGCGATTCACCCTCGCCACACACACGCACACGCACACACGCACGCACGTCCGTCCGTCCGTCCTGCCTGCCTGCCTGCCGGTGCCACGGGCTGTATGATTTGGGGAACTGCTGCCCCCACGCAGCGCACGGGCGAATCTGCAGCCTGGGTTTTGTGTTAGCAGCAATAGGTCTCCCTCTACTGGGCGTCCAGCGCAGTAATAGCGGGCGGCGTCCTCGGGCTTCAGGCCGGTCATTTGCAGATAGAGCTCACTCTTGGCATCATCCCTGGACATGGGGAATCCGCCTTTCACGGAACCAGGAGAATATGGACTACCCCCACCGGGGTTATAGCAGCGGCCCACTCCAGTCCCCTCCCGAGAGACTGAGAGACCGAGCCCATCCAGCAGCTGCTGAAGGTGAACCCGGGGGCTTTGCAGGAGAGGCGGAGAGAGTCTCCGGGCTTCTTCACATCCCCTCCGGACTCCACCAGCTGCACCTGGGACCGGACATCTGGGAATAAGGATAAGCTTGGACATCATAAGAGGAGATTTATCAAACCTGCCTCCGAAATGTATTTACAGGGAGAAAATACCTTCCAAGGCTGCTACAAGAAAAACTAAATGGACCCAAAGTTCCATCTTCCCTGGTCTTTGAGGGGGAAAGTCTGGGGGGTGGGGGAGAGAGAGAGAGGTTTTAAACAGAAAACGGACACCTATATTTGCATATCTCGTTCCTGTATAAGAAGCATAGGCTCCTTCCCTGGGTGAGTTTACTAAGTCAAGAGAAGGAGCAAAACCAGTCACTAAAGATATAAGGACTAGAAGAGATTCGAATCCCTGTAGGGTTTGGTAGGCTCTCAGCTTTGGTATTGCCCCAGCTGCCTTCGGAAAACTTGCCCGGTGCTGGCTGTCTCTGCATGTGTCACCCTGGTATCCGTTTTATCTACCTTTTATCTACCCGTCTCCCACCGTCCTGGTCAGAGAGTGGTTGAAATTCCTGCCAGGGTTGGTTCCTACGGACAGGATCGACCCCTGCTCTGACATTCACTCCGCCGTTCCGCCTTCCCACATTATGAACCACGGGCAAGAATTGATATTTAAAAAAGTGGTTCCCGTTACCGATTTCCCAAGGGGGATAATAATAGCGAGAATAATAACCGAAAAAATCGAGAGACCGCTCCCTGTTCCCATCCTGAAATCCCCTTATATTTATGTTATGTTGTTTTTAAAAGCCTATATTTAATATTATTTATTGTGTGTGTAATATTCCACAGGTACAGAAAAGAGCAATAACAATGAATGGTATGGAACAGGTTCCATATGGGGACAGATTAACAAAACTATCACTGGGAAAAGGGACGAGTAAGGGGGGATATGAGAGAGCTCTATACAGTCATGACCGGTGTGGAGAAAGTAAATAAGGAAGTGTAATTTACTCCTCAGAACTAGGGGTCACCAAATGAAATTAAAAGGTAACAGGTTTAAAACAAACACGAGGAAATTATTTCTTCACACAACACACAGTCAACCTCTGGAACTCTTTGCCAGAGGATGTTGTGAAGGCCAAAAATATGACAGGCTTCAAAACATGACTAGCTAAATTCATGGAGGATAGGTCCATCAATGGCTATTAGCCAGGTGTCCCTAGCCTCTCTGTTTGCCAGAAGTAGGAACTGAGTGACAGAGGATGGATGACTTGAGTGCCTATTCTCTTGAATCCCTTTGGGGCATCTGACATTGGCCACTGTCAGAAGACAGGATATTGGGCTAGAGGGGCCTTTGGTCTGACCCAGCATGGCCATTCTTATGGTCTTATGGTGCATGAGCTGGGAGCAGAGAGACTCAGAAGGAAAATGGGAAGTCCATACAGCAGCAGCTTCAGATAATAACTCCAGCCCTCTCCTCTCTAGACTCTGACTCTAGTGACCTTTAACCCTTCACCAACAATGGGGATGTGCTAGTATCCTGGTAGTAGCCTCTCCATGAGTGATACCACTACCCAGTTGCGCTCCACCCCAGAATCCCTAGGTGCGCGAATATTCTCCGTGCCAGCACTGGGCTGATTCAGGTAAGTAAGGGCGGAGGTGTGGGGTCCTTTATCTCTATGGTTACTGCATTAAATCATGGAAACATATTGTGGGCTGGCTCCGCCATTTTAGAAGGCAGAGATCCTGGGCTGTGAACCTGAGCTCTGAGGTGGGTGAATAAATCCATGACGCCCCTTAATAATATCCCAGGCCTGCCCCATATTTCGGGCTGGAGCTGAGTAAGGTTTATCCAGGAGCTGAATAATCCCTGCTCCGACGGCCCATCCGGATTTTGTGCAGCAATGGGGGCCACAGCCAGTGAATTATAGGGTTAAAACCTGATGGCAGGATCTTCTTCGTCCTGGGGCCCGTCTCATTCTCGTGCCCCGGGGTGTATTGTTTGTGATTTGCTGCCCCCGCGCGTCGCACCGTAGAATGAGATTCTTGCAACTGGGGCTTTTCTATTCACACTGATTGGTCTCGTTTCACTGTGTCTCTCGCACAATGATACGGGGCGGTGTCCTTGGGTCCCAGGCCGGCCATTAGCGAGTACAGCAGCTTGCTGTGGGTGTCTCTGGGGTCGGGATGATTAAGTGACCCTGGAGTTAAGCGGGGTAATTCGTGCTGCCCCCTCCGCTAATTCCCGAGACCAGCTCCAGGCTCCAGCCCCTTCCCGGGAGCCTGGCGGACCCAGTTCATCCGGTGGCTGCTGAAGGTGAACCCGGAGGCTTTGCAGGAGAGGCGCAGAGAGTCTCCGGGCTTTTTCACACCCGCTCCGGACTCCACCAGCTGAGCCTGGGACCGGGCACCTGCAAATCAAGGCACGTTAAGAATCAGAACCGGCCCATATCCCTGTAGTAGAGCAGAGCCGGGGAGAATCCGGATTGTTCATCTCTAAACGTCTGCATGGGATGAGATAAATTCCTCTGGAATTTGAACTATGCCTCGTGTTTGGAGGTGACGGTGTAACTGAGGCAGCCGAGTGCACGTGTAAAAGTGGATCTCTGTAAACATTTATTTTGTCAGGAATTGGTTCTATGCGTCTGAATCTGGGGCACAGAGGCACAGAAGGGAAAACCTTTGGGAACTGGGTAAAACCAGAGAAGCTGGCTTCTGTAAAGATGACAGGACCGGGCCTGTGATATATTAAAAGGACACGTCATGCTTAGGTGGGGCTTACTAGGGGTCAGGCCTTTGTGCTGGGCTCTGGGCATTGGGATGAATTTCACCCACAGAGATTTATCAATGAGCTGAGGGGAAGAGATTCAGCCGCTCAGCACCGTTCAGGCAAAGAGCCAGAGTGGGGGGTTGGTTGTTTGCTCTCAGTCAATGTGTCCTTGAGCCAATGACTCAGACTTTGTCCTCCCCTAAACAGAAGGCCTGGACTGTGGGCTCTGTTCTATAGCTCATGATAGTCGGGCTCTAGTGTCTACAACAAGCACCGGTAGAAAACACTCCTTGTTTATTTCCCCAGCCATGGCCCATGGGGGAAGTTGCTATAGCGTGAGCCTAGGAATGAATATTCCTGGGGTCTTTCCTTTCACTTCTGAGCAGACTGACAGACAAATTGGTAGAGCAGGACCCTGGCAGTCAGGACTCCTGGGTTCCATTTTCGGTCTCAGTGTTTCTGATTCATTGTGTGACTTTGGATGATAGGAGTTTAACACACAAGGGCTTGTAACTTGCTGTGGAATCTGCATGAAACAAAAAAACGAAGGAAGCAGAGAGAACGCGGTGCTGGCAGCTGCTGCTCTCGGCGGCTCACACAGGAAGGCTGGTTCCCTGCACGGTTAGTTTTAGTGCCGGCTCTGATAGGTTTCCCCTCACTGTGTGTCTCTAGCACAGTAATACACGGAGGTGTCTCCGGGTTGCAGGCCGGTCAGTTGGAGGAACACTTGGCTTTTGGAGGTGTCTCTGGTGATGGTGAGGCGACTTTTGAGAGCATCGTTATAAGCAGTGCTTCCACCTGACCAGATAACTCCCATCCATTCCAGCCCCTTCCCCGCTGGCTGTCGGGCCCAGTGCACCCCGTAGCTAGTCAGAGAGAATCCGGACACGGTGCAGGTCAGTCTGAGGGTCTCCCCGGGCTTCTTGACTCCCCCACCGGACTCCACCAAGCTGATCTGGGAATAGACACCTGCAGCAGAGGGGGAGATAACGGGTAAATATTGCTGTGATTCCCAGAGGCGAAGTTATTAGGGAACACGCGGTACCGGGCGCCCAGCGGGAGCGCAGATCCCGCCCTTACCCGCGGGGAGCAGGAGGACGAAGGCGATGGCCAGGCTGGGGGTCATGTCTGCGGCTGGCGGCTCGTTCCCCAGGCGGGATGAGAAGCTGAAACCCGGCGCTGGCTCTGAGCGGAGTGAGCGGCCTGGGACTGGGCTATGAACAGGGCCCCGGGGAGCTCATTTGCATGGGCCGGGGGGCGGGGGACAATATAAGGGGGGGACCTAGGAGGGGTGTGACGCAGCATCGCGTTGTTCGGTCTCATGGCAGGTGGATTCCAGAGTCCGGCTGTAACGGGGAATGTTCCCTTCTGCTCTTTCCTCTGCCCGCCTGAGACTTGCAACCATGAAATCACTGAATGGAGAGAGTTACCCAGAGCCGGATTAAGGTGTAAACCAACCAAGCTACAGTTTGGGGTCTTGCAATATGAGGGGCCTCTAAAAAGGAAAAAAAACTGAATCTATTTCCTTTTTGTTCAAAATCGGTTGATAAATAAAGGAGATATGGGTAAAAGAAGATTCTCTCTATGGACATTTCGTTCAAATATGGCAAAAATAGACACATCTGGCTACACAAATACCCTTAGCCTAGCCTGACCCTTCACTCATTCTTCATTATTGATAGGCGGGAGGCCGGGGCTCAGAAAAAAAAAGGATAATTGCACTTGTGACATTAGTATTTCTGTGAGTAAGCCTGATATCAGACCCCTAAAGCAGCGTTTTGTTGGCCAGCCTCTACTGGTAACATTCTGTGTGTCTTCAGAATGTATTTAAATAAATAAATAATCTCACTGCCAATGAAATCAGGAATAATGTGAGGTCCCAGACAGCAGTGTCCTGAAGCAATCCCGCCAACCTCATCCTCGTATGGGACTCGTCCTAGGAGTGACATCATCCGTAGCGTCCCCCTTAGCTGGCAATAGCCGCTAAGCCGCCATCTTCTGTATAGCACTGAGACACACTCAGTCGTGTAGTGCCTTCACTCCTGTTTTTCTTCCTTTTCTTACATGTTAGTGTGTTCTTTCTTCTCTTGATCATACACACAATTGTGCATTTTAGTGCACACACCGCTTTCTGCTTCATGCGCTGTCCATGTTTCACATGACTGAGTTTGCAGGTGCTTCTCTTATGGACTTGGGTCAAGCGGACCTGGAGGAGGATAAAATTGTGTTGGGTTCCCTCTGTCAGTTTCAGGAACCATCACAGTAAATATCAGGGAGTGCCCACTAAAGGATAAACAGAGAGTTTTGAGGGAAGTGAAGGAAGATATACATATATATCAAAACACTCTGTACTTGGTGAGCAAGTTATTTCAAACTATGTGAATACGTGATTTATAGGCTATTAAAGCCTGTGGTATTAATTATATTTGCTTGAATATAAGCTACTTGTTCTCAATTTCTCAATGCCTGTCTAGGGATTGCCAGTCTTTTTTCTGGTAAATTCTTTCTTTCTCTTTCTTGCCTATATCTTGTTGTTACTCAATGTGTCCAAGAGGTTTACACAATGTTAATTAGTGGTCCTGGGGGAGACAGGGGATAGAGAAGCGATTGAGAAGAGAGATGTCTGCCTAGAATAAAGATTGGGATTGTCTGGTTGGCGGGCTTGGGACGCGCAGTATAATATTTTATTATAAATAGTATGCTGTGTAAAAGTTCTTATATAGAATTATACATCACATATCATATGCATAAAATATATTTTTATATTATGGAAAAGGACAAATCCCAACAATTCATTGTGTCATAGGGAAAATTAAATAAGAATAAACATTTGACAATATATTTTATATATAGTCTAGATAAACTTCGCATTTCCCTAAGAAAATTAAAAAATCTTATTTTTTCATTAATTCATATGTAAATAAGGATAACTTTCCTTATTCATGGTGTATATATATATATATATATATATATATATATATATATATATATCCTCTCTTGCTTTCCGGTGAGAACATAGAAAAAATAGTACAAAATTTCACAGAACTATCCTAGTAAAATAACAGAAGTTTTCTGCATATATACATTTGTTCTAGTATATATATATATATAATTTATTGTAGTATAGATATATAAATCTCAACATTTGTAATATAAAATTGAACTTGTTACTGGTTTTAATAAAACTTTCTTCTACTAATTTTAGTATCAATATTAGATAATTCTGCAGAACCTTTCCAAACAAACAAAATAAATGAATTTCTGGAAAAATACACCACACGTCCAATTTTCTGATGGCTTGCTTATTAGCTGGGTGTAATTCATATCAATATAACTAGCAGTTGAGCTTTAAGCTTGTGGGTTATCCGCATCCTATATCCTCTATTGCCTCTTCTATCCTTTATTTCCACCTTATATCCACTAAGAGTCTCATTGCATATTTAGAGAAGGAATTCCACAATTTAGATTCCCCAACAGAGAAGAAAAAATTCCTGAAAAATCTTCTAATAAATTGTTTTATTTACTGTATTTTAATTTGTATTGTTATATTGTATTGTTTATTTCTACTTTACTTACAAAGGCAATTATTTCAAAGAATTTGTCTACAGTTTATTTCTATCATGAGGTCATCATTACAGAGAGGGCTGCTGAAAATGAAGATTATTAGTATATTTGTACAACTTTCCCTTTGTATATATGCAAATATAAAGCTTTCATGTATATATATTCAATTTCCTTTCTGTGAAAATAATACATTGAATTTTTATGGTAGGGAGCCTCATACACTTGACATATCGTAGGGCTTCAGAATGTCATAATATGGCCCTGGGTTATCTATTTATCTATCTATCTATCTAATCTGCCTGTGTTTCCTCACTCTTTCCCTTAGATGTTGGTGTCAACCTTATGCAGCAGGAGCTAGTCGCATTACTGATCTATTCCTTATCCAGGAGAACCGGGAGAACAAGCGGGAAAACAAACTTTGGAAAGAAGCACCGCGATATTTCTGCTTTGGGGTGTGATGTTGGACAGGGGTTCTGGAGGGAAACGCCTGAGTTTGAGGAGAAGGGTCAGCGCTCCAGAGATAGGACTGAAGGCCAGGACGAAGCTCTGACAGTCGTACTGTGAGGCTTAGATGGGGCTCGCTAGGTGCATACACCCTGGTACCGGCCCCATTACAAAGCAGTGGATTTCACCCACAAAGAATGATCAGTGGGCTGGCGGGGAAATCAATAATCCCATTCATTAATCCTCACCCGGGGTTCAGTATCTCACTGATAGCCACTAAGGCTTCAGCTTCTCGATTGACTTCAGTGGGAGAAAGATGGAGCCCCACACCGGAGCCCATCTGATGAAAGAGCCCCGGGATTATTCACAGAGCTACTTCTTCCTGCTCCACTGAACCGCACCATGGGAATCTGCTCCCTGCGCTCTCCGGGAGCCGATGGGGCCAGCAGAGCCTGTCTCTCCCCTGGCAGCAGTGTGGGGTGTCGATAAGGGGAGTGTCGATAAGGGGAGATAATTGTGTGTTCGTTCTCGTGGCTGTCAAGCCTGAGCGCCACCCCAGTGAGTCCAGTCGTAATAGCAAGGGTTGAGGAAGGGTTAAGGAATATTCCTGACTCCTGGGGCCTTTCCCTTCGTTGCTTGGCAGACTGATAGAAAACCTGGGAGAGCAGGTGCCCGGTGTCAGAGCTCCTGGTCTTGATTCCCGGCCCCGGAAGTTCTGATATGTGGCGTGGCTTTGGGTGACACACAGTTTAAATTCACGAGTGCCAGTAACTCGCCCTAGAATTGGGATGAAGCCAGTAGCTAACCAAGCAGGGGGAACGCGGTGCTGGCAGCTGCTGCTCTGTGCCACTCACACAGGAAAGCGGGTTCTCCGCAAGGTTAGTTTTAGGGCTGGCTCTAACAGGTTTCCCTCACTGTGTGTCTCCAGCACAGTGATACACGGAGGTGTCGCCGGGCTGCAGGCCGGTCAGTTGCAGGAACACTTGGCTTTTGGAGGTGTCCCTGGTGATGCTCAGGCGATTTCTGAGCGCACCGCTGTAAGCAGTACTTCCAGTGTACCAGATAACGCCGACCCATTCCAGCCCCTTCCCCACCGGCTGTCGGGCCCAGTGCACCCCCTCGCTAGTGATTGAGAATCCGGACACGGTGCAGGTCAATGTGTGGGTCTCCACGGGCTTTTTGACTCCCCCACCGGACTCCACCAAGCTGACCTCGGAATAGACACCTGAAGAGGGGAAGATACATTGGAAATATTGCAGTGATTCCCGCAGGCGCAGTTATTAGGGAACACGCGGTACGGGGACCCCAGCGGCCGCGCATATCCCGCCCTTACCCGCGGGGAGCAGCAGGAGGAAGGTGATGGCCAGGCTGGGGGTCATGTCTGCGGCTGGCGGCTCGTTCCCTAGGCGGGATGAGAAGCTGAAACCCGGCGCTGGCTCTGAGCGGAGTGAGCGGCCTGGGACTGGGCTATGAACAGGGCCCCGGGGAGCTCATTTGCATGGGCCGGGGACAATATAAGGGGGGGATCTAGGGGGGGTGTGACGCAGCGTCGCGTTGTGAAAGCGAATGGCCGGGGGATCAGAGATTCCATCCTCCATAAAGAAACATTCCTTTGGGTTCCGCGTGTGCTCCGTACATCTGAACATTTAAAACCCGCTACATTGAATCGATCTATCGTTCGATTTTTGTTTTACTGGGAGGAAGCGAGTAGCTAAGCAAGCAGAGAGAACGCGGTCCCGGCAGCTGCTGCTCTCGGCGACTCACCCAGCCAGGCTGGTTCTCTGCTCGGTTAGTTTTAGTGCTGGCTGTGAGAGGTTTCCCCTCGCTGTGTGGGTCTCTGGCACAGAATACACCGAGGTGTCTCCGGGTTGCAGGCCGCTCAGCTGCAGGTACACTTGGCTTCTCGACTTGTCTTTAGTGATGCTCAGGAGATTTTTGAAAATTGGGATGGGCACAAACTGTGCAAAGATGCTTATAAAAATTCTGTTTAGGACTGTGTTGTTGGAAAGGGGTTTGAATTCAGATTCCTTAATCTGACGAGACGGGTCAGTGCTGCAGGGTGGGTAAACGTCACCCATGGTGCTCTGCAGATGGATTGGCCCATGTGATGCCCCTTTACAAAGGGGTGAATTTCACACATAGAGGATCACCAATGGGCTGCCGGGGAAGAACCATCCTCAGTCAATTTTCCTGGCTGATGGGAGCCATCAGGATTCCAAAACACCATCAATGGCCCACACTTTGCATAATTACAATGGGTCTTCAGAGTTATCATTCACATTCCTAGTTTCAGGTACAAGAGTGATACATTTATACAAATAGGGTGGCCATACTCCGTCATACCTGCTAAAAATCTCTTGTCGGTTCTGCAGACTGGAGAATACCACCCTACTCCTTTATGTAAGACACCTCGTGGACCTGAGTCCTCAGCAAATGCAGCGTTCCGGAGGTGGGTGGAGTGGGAAAGGGTTATGTGGGTCAAGGGGAAGAGTAAGAACTCCACACACAGAATAATTGCTGCAGTGGTCTCTACAATTATCTGAGTTGCTATTTAGAGACAAAATTCCTTATTGATTGTTCTCCTTCTACTCAGTTCTGTCTGCTTGTCCCTCGGCTCTTGTGAGATCCCTGGAGCAGTGAGATCTTGAGGGGGCACATTACCCTAATACTTGAGAATCCGACAATTTATTCCTAGCTCTGGTACTAGTAGGGGGGAGGGGGAGGGATAGCTCAGTGGTTTGAGCATTGGCCTGCTAAACCCAGGGTTGTGAGTTCAATCCTTGAGGGGGACATTTAGGGATCTTGGGCAAAAATTGGGGATTAGTCCTGCTTTAAGCAGGGGGTTCGACTAGATGACCTTCTAAGGTCCCTTCCAACCCTGATGTTCTATGATGGGTGTCCTTGGGCGAGAAACATTCACTCCCTTTATCTCAAATTATATGGCAAGAAAATGGGGAACATCACATTGACCTTCCTTTGACATGTACAAATGAAAACCGCAGCACAAGAACTAGGTACCATCACAGGGCCTAATCACATCCGCCACGCCATCAGGGGCTCATTCACCTGCACATCTACCAATGTGATATATGCCATCATGTGCCAGCAATGCCCCTCTGCCATGTACATTGGCCAAACCGGACAGTCTCTACGCAAAAGAATAAATGGACATAAATCTGACATCAGGAATCATAACATTCAAAAACCAGTAGGTGAACACTTCAACCTCCCTGATCACTCAATGACAGATTTGAGGACAGCAGTGTTGTGACAGATTAACTCCAAAAGCAGACTTCAAAGAGAAACTATTGAACTCGAATTGATATGCAAACTAGATTGCGTTGCCTACGGATTAAATCGTGATTTGGAATGGCTCGGCCATTATGTTAATTGAATCTATTTCCCTTAAATTAACGATCCTCATTCACACCTGTGTGACCATCTTGTTTATCACTTCAAAAGCTTTTACTTCCCCTGCTGTCATGTTTCCTCTCAACTAATTAGCCTCTTCAGATTGGTCTATACACCTGGACCATCATGTTTCTCTGACTGTATAAATGTCTGTCTGAAGTATATTTTCGTTCTATGCATCCGATGAAGTGGGTACTAACCCACGAAAGCTTATGCTGAAATAAATTTGTTAGTCTCTAAGGTGCTACAAGTTTTTCTTTCTTATTTTCATTTTGCTGACACAGACTAACACGGTTACTACACTTAAACCTAGGTAATTACTATTATTGTTTGAAAACTTCTTCTTCCTGAAAAATTGAGACAGTACATTCATCTCTTTCTAGCAATGCTGGGCTAGAAGACAGAATTATTAGTTATTATTATTCTACCAGCACCTTAAAATCAGTGGGAATTTGGGGGTCAGGATCTCCTCTGTTGTTGTGAGAGTCGTAGCCCGGGGCGCTCCATGGTGCGGGATGTGGGATCTCCCGGGTAGCAGGCGGGGTGCTCAGATACCAGGCTCCCTTTCCTTTAGGGATGGGCGAACCTTTGGAGAGATTGTTTTGTAAAATCTGAGAGGTGAGGTTGGGATATTGAAGTATCCTTAAGGTCGAGAGATAGCAGCTCACTGAATCTCTGTGCAGCGCCAAGGGGTATATGAGGGCGGGAGAAGATTTGTCCCATGTTACTGAATCATGGAGAAATACCTAAACACCCGCTAGTATTGTCTCCCACCAGACGGGTTATTCACAGTGTAATGTGCTAGTCAACATACGGGTATCACGGTCTGTTCCTGTCTCCTGTCTGGAATGGTCACTGCCAGCGACAGCAGGAAGGTCCGTTTTACTTTTCTCCTCACACGCTGCTCTCTCTCTCGCTCTTTCCCCTCGGTGTATATTTTCTGAGGTGCGAGTGTAGTTATTCAAGGTGGACTTTTCAGGGGTGGGTGTCTAGGAACTGAAAAGGGCTCAGCTCACAAGGGGACATGGCTGTTGCACTGACGATAAGTAATTAAGGCTCATTAGAGCAGGGACTTGAGTCCCCATAATCCCAGAGAGCGTCCTAACCCCTGGGCTGTAGAGTGAGTCGCTTTCTTGCTCTCTCTGTGGCTCAGTACATATCACCAGCTAGGGTGACCAGACAGCAAGTGTGAAAAATCAGGACAGGGGATGTGGGGGGTGTGACGGAGTAGAGAGCGAGATGGATCTGACCTGGGAGGCTGCATTGGAAATGCGAGACTTTACCTGAGGCTGTAACATGAGCCAGGACGGGGGTGGGGAGGTGACACCTTTGGCTGGGAGAATGGACAGGCTAGAGGAGGGGCCCCGGGGGAGGGGAAGAGAGGCTGCTAGGGGTTTTGGCTTTTTGGTTTCAGTTCGAAGCTGGGTGGTGAAACGCAGAGAGCCCCAGAGCTGGGGTCTAAGCTCCCTGCCCCCCCAGAAGGCCCAGCAGAGGGGTCCTGGTCATACTTACAAGCTCTGTATGGACTCTTTCCTGACAACCCTAATAAACCTTCTGTTCTACTGGCTGGCTGAGAGTCACATTGAATCCCGGGAAGAGGGGTGCAGGACCTGACTCCCCCACACTCCGTGACAGGGGGGTAATAGGAGAGTATATAAGAAAGACCCTAAAATCAGGGCTGTCCCTATAAAATCAAGATTTCGGTACCTACAGGGTGCAGGCTTTGAGGGTCTCGGAGGCATGTCCGATTTGGGCAGATAAGGCGGCAGTTAGGTGCTGAATTACCTTTGTGGACCGAGCCCTGAACACGTATTGGAAGCCCCTGGCAGGTGGCTGGTCCAGCGCTCCTAGACGCCTTCTAGAATTCAAACCGATCTGCCCTGGCTGAGTTTTTTTAAAGCTCCCGAGGAATGAGGTTTCCATATGGATTGGGCAGCTTGGTAAAACCTCAGCCTGGCTGTTAGAGAGAGGTTTAAAATGCCCTGCGTTCATACACTTTCCTGTCGGTTCTCTCAGCCTAGGCTATTGGGAGGTGGAGGGGGTGAGGAAAGGGGGGAGGAGCGGAGTGAGGTGCACAGAGTGTATTAGGGGAAAGGGAAAGTTGTAGGCTGACCCTTTTCTAACAGTGCCCTTAGTCTGTGTCTGCATTTGTGTGTGTGAGAGAGTCACAGACAGGCAGCTGAGGGGAGAAGTTTTCACGCTCACTGTCCCCCCGGCCCGAGCGGTGGAACTCCAGCGCCCCCAGCTGAGAGTTTGTCCTGAGACAGCGAGGGCAGGTTTTTGTCTGAGCTCAGACCGGCTTCCCCAAACTGTGTGACTCTACGTATGTCTCTCTCACACACTGATAGCGGGCTGTGTCCTCGGGCTTCAGGCCGGTCATATCCAAATGCAGAAGGTTGTTGGAATCGTCCCTGGAAATGGTGAATCGGCCTTTCACTGAGTCTGCGTAAAAATAGCGGTTCCATACATCCCAATAAATGCTTGAGACCCACTCCAGCCCCTTCCCGGGAGCCTGCCGAACCCAGCTCATTTCGTAATCTCCAACTTTGAACCCGGAGGCTTTGCAGGAGAGGCGGAGAGAGTCTCCGGGTTTTTTGAGACTCCCTCCGGACTCCACCAGCACCTGGGACCAGACACCTGGGAATAGAAATACATTGTAATTGGCATTCATATTAAGAGCAATTAATAGACTGTTCCCCTGCCCCGCCAATGGTGAGAGGGACTAAAATTACCTTCCAAAGCTGCTGCAATGAACACTAAATAGAGCCCAAACCTCATTTTCCCGGGTGCTGGAGGGGAAAGTTCTCCGGGGACTGGCTGGTCCCTGCTCAGACCCAGGGGCTGCGGATTGTGTCTCCGGATGCAGCCTGGGCAGAGAGAGGCGCAGATTTAAACAGGAAACTGTCTCCCTGATTTGCATATCCCACTCCCCATAAAACACGCGAACGGCTTCCCTGGATGATCTCATTAGTTTTCCTCCAGTTCTGAGAGAAGGACGAGGAAGGGGGAGGTGTAGCGCCCTGACCCAGATCCCATTGAAATCAAAGCAGCCCCAGGGAGTCGAGTTTGGGGTAATTAAATGATTTTAAAAGAACCTAAATCCTAATCACTGTCTCTGGCATTTAGGCTGCGAAATTTAAACCACTTCTAAAAATTGGATTTAGGCTCCCGGGTCATTGAAAGTGTTTCCCCGTTTGACAATGGGAATTTTATTTCTCTGCTTTAAGATTCGCTAATGAAGGTGAGACGCACAGATACTGAGGGGAGGCGGGTTTTAAAACACCTGTTCTAGATTACATTAATCACGGGGGAATAGTGGCCATTGACAAACACCTGGATTTGGCCGCTGTTTCCATTTCAGCTCTTCGGTTCTTATTAAAAGACTTGTGGGTGTGCCCGTGAGTTAGATAATGGTTGTGATCACACGCTGCGGGGCCTCACAACGCTCCCCTCTCACGCCGCACGCAGCTGGCTTGGAACTAGGCCAATACAGGGGCACCGACAGTAACTGCCTCGGCCCATGATGTTCAAGGCAGGTGACGGACCTTCCCCATTACTGCTGACCCCGGGATCGGTTTCGCCGCTTCAGGTCCGAAGAGCTTTCCAGGGTTTGTCCCGGGCGCCTCTTTCTAGACCTCACCGAGCGCTCGCTGAGAATTGCGCCTGTCTCCGCGCCTCCGGCGGACGCTGTCCCATGAGCTAAGATAAGGGAGAGGGCCATGGTGAATATCCCTTTAAAAACCTCTAAGTGTTTTAACATTTGGTAATTTTAGGTTTAGCCGGTAGGTTTCACTGTAATACTCCCCGCCCCCCTTTCTGCCTTGGTCTAAGCCGTCTCTATTAGTGATATTTGCTTTGCGTTGTTCAGGTTAAACTAATTTAGGGCACAAACCACTTCACACGTGTGGAGAGGCCCGGAGGAGAATTCTCCCGTGGTTAGATTATTCCGTAGCTGCCCCTTGCAACGTTCGTGCAGTGGGTGTTTACCGCTGAAGGCGGTAGGAGGATGGACTAGTTCGGTGCCTGTTCGCAGCCATTGTGACAATTCCCATCTTCGTGCGCGAGCCCTCTCTGTCCATGTGTGAACACTTTAAACAAGTAGCCGCCTGCTTCCCCCCCCACTTGGGAGCGGGACGGGGTGCGGGGAGTCGGGAACTGGGGCAAAGCTACCTCCGTGTTTCCCTTCAAAGCGCCCCTGAAATCCTCCTCTGCCCTGGGGCACAGACCAATACTTGACTGTCAGGCGGCTCTTTTGCTGAGGTCACTGCCCATAATGCTGATCAATATGGTCTTATCGGTGCCTTGTCCCGCCCCATGTGTCTCTGTTCCCATCTGCTGTCTTACACTGAGCTCGTGAGCTGCCTGGGGCCCTGGCTGTGTGATCGGTGTTTGTGCAGCGCCTTGCACAATAGCGCTCTGGCCCATGGCCTGGCTCCAACGGGCCATAATACCAAATAAACATTGCCTTCGCTCGGAGCAGTAGGAGGAGCTGCTCCCTCGTGCCTGAGAGAAGCAAGTAGAATACACCCACTAGTTAGTGTCCAAGGGGGGAAGTAAAGATCCAGCTATTTAACATAGTAACCGTGGATCGGCTGCTTTTAATCACAGGAAACTGTCCCTGTGATTGAGGCAAAGGACGAGAAGCCACAGGAGAGACAACCCGGCTCCTTTCGCGAGTGTTTGTTTAAAGCAGAGCTCTCAAACACGCGGCCTGCGGCCCTTGGAGCGCTTCCCTGAGGCCCGCCGGGCTCCCCTGCCCACAGTTATGTTCTGAAGTTCAGCCAGAACAGCTGTCTGGCGGTTTCTGGGAGGGAGGGGGGAGGAGCGGGAAGCGCGCACACAGGGGAGGAGGGGGCGAGAAGAGGTGGAGCTACTTAACTATCCATACAGTTAAAGAAGTTAATAAAAAAAGTTAATATACTTACTGTTAATAGCATTCTATAATACCCTTAATACTGTTAAGGAGGAAGGGGCGGGGAGCCGTGCTGCTCGGAGGAGGGGCGGAGAAGGGACGGGGCCTAATTGAAGGGGTGCAGTGGGGGCAGTGAGGGGACAGAGTCAGTGATGCGGCCCTCGGGCCAATGCACTTGTCCTCATGCGGCCCTCATGGTAATTTGAGTTTGAGACCCCTGCCATAGAGTAAGCAGTAGCGCAGCCAGGCCCGGAGTGCAGGGGGGGCGGCGCTATAAAAAGGCGCCTCCCCCTGTACTCACCCGGTGGCGCTCTGGGTCTTCGGCGGCACTTTGGCGGCTCACTCCGGGTCTAACTGGAAAGTGCATAACAAGTAGTACAAAAATCAAGTGCAAGAGTAAAAAAAATCAAGTACAAGAGTCGGAAAAAGAGTTTTATGTTAAATTATAGTCATTCAGAAAGAGTTGTAAACTATGCTTCAAATATGCCAAATTTAAAATTAAAGAAAATTAAAGACCCTTTTTTAAAAATACAATTCTTTCAGAGAACACCTATTCACATTACTTCCTTCCCAACAGGAAGTTTCCATCACCACCAGACAGTCTATTGTGAAACATTAAAGAGGACAAAATACCTGTTTTTTCTGCTCTGCCCCCAATGAAGACAAGTCATGCAAGTTCCTTTCATCCCTTGAGTTTGCAGCTCAGAGCACACAGTGGGGTGGGGATAAAGGGAGGGAATAGAAACACCTAATAAGAAGGAACTGGCTATTTCTACACTGCTTGGACTTTGAGGGGCAAGTTTTCTAGGCATAAGCAAGAGATCCCCAGCTGCTTAATCTGGGTTAGCCCTATAGGACATATAGATGTTCCTTATTATAAATACTTCTATTTCCTTTGGAAACTTAAGAATATAACTCATTTATGTATATGTTTACCTGTTTTAACCTTGTAAAGAACTATCTTGTTTCCTATTCTTATTTAATAAATCTTTACATAATATAAGATTGGCAAAAGGGGCACGAATCCATAGGTCTGGTGCTCTTGAACAGCTCTGGAACCATCACTGGGAGGACCCTTTCATTGTGTCAGCCCCCATAGGGTCACACTTTCACTAGGGTAAGCCACTTGGCTTCACCACCTCTTGGGACCAAAACGTATAGCCCTCTGCTTCATGCCATGGGCTCCCTTCAGTGACTCCACCTGAGCTGGACACCTGAGGAAGACTTGTACCCTGAAAGGGAGAAATGCACCGCAAAATTCCTTAAACTGACACTAGCTGAGTTCTTGGAGTCACTAGTTTCTCTTCCCTTTGGAGGTAAAATTTGTGCTGGGGTATGATTTGTTTGTTTTCTTCTGTTGGTTGATTTGTTTGTTCCAGATTATTGTTTGTTTGTTTGGAGTGGATGTTTAAGTAGAAGACGTCCTGTAGTGAGAGTCCTTTTTGCTATGGTGGAAAGGAGCTGCAAAGTAGTGAACTCACTCCCTTAGGCATCCTTCAAATTTCAGGCCTAATTAACTCATTTCACTGTAGAGAGACACAACCAGACCGGTCTGTATATGAAGCAGTAGGAGACTGTGTAAAATATTTAGGACATCAGTCTTCTAACAGGAAATCCAGCATATTCTCCTCCCTAAGCCTCCTCAGTACCAAGGGATAGATTCACGATTGGATTTAGGAGCCTAATGACCACATTAGAAACCTAAATCCCACAATCAGGCCTAAAATGGGATTGAAACCCCACCCCAGCTGTCCCTGAATTCTGTAAACACCTAAACTCACTTTGCACCTCAATTTTGCAGTGAAAGGGCCCTGAGCACCTATATTTCTGCCTGTGAGTATGCACTTTGCAGGCCCAGGTCTTGTCTACGTGGTGTGGCAGTGCACACCAAAGGACTGTAATCTGTAGAGCCCATTCTGGTTTAAATGCCCCATGTAGACCCTGCTAGTGCACAAAGATGTTGTTCTGGTTCGAACAGGGAGGATTTAGAGCTGCAAGCTGGTGCACTGAGCAATTTTGGGAAGAAGATAAACTCCCCTCCTTTCAGCGTGAGATGAATCTCGGAAGGAGGGTGGATTATGAGAAATCTTCCCCTTTTGAGCGGGTGAGTTACTAATTGCCAACTACTGGGCTGCTTCCTATAAAATAGGTGCTGGCCCCTCTGGGAGGCAGAAGACTGAGCTAGGTGGGCCCTTGGGAGAGTGTTGGGGCTGGAAATTCGTAGGGTCCCAGGTTCCTGATGGCTGCTCACAGATATAACAGTGATTATTGCAAGCTAACTGAGAGTAAAGATTCCTGGTTTATCTTTTAGCTATGCGAAGGAAGAAGTCTGTAGTGATAAGAGCAGGAGTCTAGGTAGAAGATGTTGTGAAGGCCAAGAATATAACAGGGTCCAAAAACGCAATTTAAATTAATGGAGGACAGGTCCTTCAATGGCTATTAGTCAGGATGGGCAGAGATGGTGTCCCTAGTCTCTGTTTGCCAGAAGCTGGGAGTGGGAGATAGTGGATGGATCACTTGATGATTCCCTGTTCTGTTCTTTCCTTTGGAAGCACCTGGCTTTGGATTTTTGCCTCTCTTCCCCCACACCCTCTTTAATGTTGGTGTCAGTGTTATCAATTAGGAGCGAGTTATGTTATAGATCCATAGGATAACCTGGTAACTGAGTGTGGAAACAGACTGTGCAAATGTGCTTCGGTGGAAGTAATTTTGGAGTCACTGTGGCTTGGTCTGAGGAGAAGGTTTAGAGCTCTGGAGATAGGATAAAAACCATCCCTGCTCAGAGGGGCAGCACAAGGCTTCTTCAGTGGATAAATCCTACAGGACGTTTAGGTGACGGGCTCGGTAGCTGGAGAGGACCTTCTGCCGGCTCCTGGGAAAAGGGTGAATTTCAACCACAGAGAATTATCAGCCTCAGTAGAAAAGCGATAGATGATCACTGACCCCCCCCACACACACACCTTTCCAGTCCATAATCCTCACTCAGGGCTCCGCAGTCCCACTGCTCCTCGCTAAGGGATCAGCTTCTCCAGTCACTTCAGGGGCAGAAGGAAGGAGCCGTAAACTGCGGAGGATCTGATCAGAAAGCTCTGGTGAGTCACTGGGAGCATCCAGAGCGCGGGCGGATGCACCTGTTCTCTCCTCCTGCTCCGCTGACATACACGCCGGGCATCTGCTCCCCCGGGAGGGGGGGGGGTCAGCAGAGCCTCTCCCCGGGTAGCGGTGTCGGGTTCGATAGGGGGAGATACTTTGTGTCCGTTCCCATTGCTGTGGAGCGTGAGCGCCACCCCCAGGAAATCCCTCCCCGGTCTCTGCAGGGGAAGGGTTTTGTCTGACCTCAGACCGGCTTCCCCTCACCGTGTGTCCGGCGCAGTAATACACGGCGGTGTCCTCGCCTTTCAGGCCGGTCATTTGCAGGTAGACGTTGGAGCTGTCCTTGGAGGCTGTGAATCGCCCTTGGATAGCGGGGGAGTAGTAATTCGTGACTGAAGATTGGCGATAGTGGACCAGCCACTCCAGTCCCTTTCCCGGCTGCTGTCTGACCCAATCCATCCACCAGTCATTAGGGACAAACCCGCTCACGGCGCATTTCAGCTGGGTGGATTCCCCAGGCTGCTTCACTTCGGGACCCGACTGGGTCAGAACAACCTGCGAACGGGCCCCTGGAGAGGAGGAGGGTTGAGAGAAAACAGGGAACAGTGAAGGAATCAGTCAAGTTAAATACATTCTCCATCAATTAACAGGAACAAAATAACAAAGAAAGAAGTAAAATCGTGTTTACAACTACATTAATGCCAACAATATAACATCTTCCTGCATGTCCAACTCGTTCAGGGGGAGAAAATATCTGCCAAAGCCGCTGCAATGAAAAGTAAGTGGAGCCAAAGTCTCATTTTCCGTGGTGCTGGAGGGGAAACTTCTCGGGGGACTGGCTGGTCACTGCACAGACCCGGGGGGCTGCGGTTTGTCTCTCCGTGTGCAGCCTGGGCAGAGATAGGGACACATTTAAACAGGAAACTCTCTCCCCGATTTGCATATCCCGCTCCTTATAAAAGGGAGACAAACTCCTTCCATTGACCCGAATCACTTGCACAAGGGGGGGGGGGGGGAGACCCTGGCTACACTTTTCGCTATGTTTGTACATCGCATAGCACACTGCGGTGGGATCCTCATTTCCTTCAGGGGAAAACCTACACCTGCCTTGAATGATCCCAGATCCCTTGGCACGAGTTTAGGGTCTCTGCGGGTGAAAGGAGTTGAGGGGGAATACTTTTCGGCCTGAGGGCCTCATCAAGTTTCGGAAATTGTATGGAGGGCCGGTTAGGGGAGGGGGTCGTGGCCCGGCCCCCACCTCCTATCCGTTCCCCCCGAGGACTCCTGCCCCATCCAACCCCCGTTCCCTGTCCCCTGACTACCCCTGGAACCCCAGCCCCTGACTGCCCCCTGCCGCCCCATGCAATCCCTCCTCTCATTCCTGACTGCCCCCCTGGGACCCCCTGCCCCCATTCAACCCCCCCTGTTCCCCGTCCCATGACCGCCCTGACCCCTATCCACACCCCCGCCCTCTGACCACCACCCCGAACTCCCCTGCCCTCTATCCAACCCCCCCGCCCCCTGCCCCCTTACCGCACAGCACAGCGCACCGGGTCCAGCCGGGCTCCAGAGCTGCGCTGCCCCAAGAGCTCCCAGCCCCGCTGCCCAGAGCATTGCGCCGGCGGCGGGGGGCGCTGAGGCTTCGGGGGAGGGGCCGGAGGTAGCCTCCCGGGTCAAGAGCGGCCCGCGGGCCCTAGTTTGACCACCTCTGCTCTATGAGAGCACATGGGGTAGAGATAAGGCTTCTGTGGGTGGGTGCTGGAGTGTCCGGCAGAGGTCAGAACATTTTCGCTTTATACCAGTTTTATAATAAAGGGAATGAACTGTGTGCAGGAGGCTGGAGTGGGGGCCCCCTTGGGAGCGCAGGGAGTTAGATTGCAAGAAACCAGCAATGTAGGGAGAGTGTTAGTTACATCGGATCGTACATAAGACAGGGTGAATATCAGCCCCGGCCCATGAGCAGCGGGGCTGTGAGTGCGGAGGGGTCGGATCAGGGGGCCCCGGGTCTGGGACACCCGCTGGCGCTGGCAGAGAGTTGGGACTGAATCCCCTTCCCAGCAGTGACCGGCCCCACTGAACTGTGCGGTGACCAGAGGGGAACAGTCCCGGGCCGGTTCAGCCATATGGAGAAGGGGTCAATTGCTCGCTGCTTAGCTCCCCGGAGATCCCCCGTTAACTCCAACGAGAAGAGCCGGTGGCGTGAGGCGAGCAGCGCTCTGCTATGCAATGGGACAGGGGGCGTAGTCCGGAGAGGAAAGAGTTAATCCGTGACGTCAGGGTTTTCAGTCCTGGAGGCCCTTCCCCCTCTTGCGCCCCAGGCAGGAGAGTTTTGTTGTGTCGCTGCTGCCCCCATGCGGCAGGCGCGGGAAGTTCCGCGGCTCTGGTTTTTGTATTAGCACCGACAGTGTTAGCGTCATTGTGTGTCTCTCGCACAGTAATACCGGGCGGTGTCCTCGGGCTTCAGGCCGGTCATTTGCAGATACAGCAGGTTGTTGGGATTGTCCCTGGAGATGGTGAATCTGCCTTCGACAGCCGGGGAATACCACTGCTTGGATGCATCGGGTCTAATCTCAGCCACCCACTCCAGCCCCTTCCCGGGAGCCTGTCGGACCCAGTGCATGTAGTAGCTGCTGAAGGTGAAGCCGGAGGCTTTGCAGGAGAGGCGGAGAGAGTCTCCGGGCTTCTTCACATCCCCTCCGGACTCCACCAGCAGCACCTGGGACCGGGCACCTGCAAATAAAGGCATGTTACAAATATTGGCATAAAACAGCAATAATTGTACAGGCTTCGGTCTCTGCCATTTAAACAGTCTAATAAAATACCTTCCAAAGCTGCTACAATGAAAACAACTGCGATCCAAGGTCGCATTTTGCCCGGTGTTGGAGGAGAGAGTTCTCAGGGGACTGGCTGGTCACTGCAAAGACCCCGGGGGCTGCGGATTGTCTCTCTGGATGCTGCCTGGGCAGAGAGAGAGACAGATTTAAACAGGAAACTCTCACCCCTATTTGCATATTCCCCTCCTTATAAGGGGCCCAAACACCTTCCCTGAAGGCTGTGCATTGCCTGCTCCAGGGCTTAAAGAGGAGTCAGATCGTCCTAATGTGGGTCTGTACATCGCCCAGCCCCAGTGCGGTGGGGTCTCAGTGGGAAAGAAGCAGCTGCCCGGTGTGATCCCAAATCCCCGGTTATGAAGTTAGGGCCTGATTGTCATCAAATTATGCCATCGTGGAGAAAGGGGTCTCCAGACCCCCTGCCCATGCGAATGTTCGGTCAGTGACTGGGGAGGTGTGATGTTCATAGAATCATAGAATCTCAGGGTTGGAAAGACCTCAGGAGGTCATCTAGTCCAACCCCCTTCTCAAAGCAGGACCAATAATCCCCAACTAAATCATCGCAGACAGGGCTTTGTCAAGCCTGACTTTAAAAACCTCCATGGAAGGAGATTCCACTACCTCCCTCGGTAACCCATTCCAGTGCTTCACCACCCTCCTAGTGAATTCCCCCCCCCACTAATATCTAACGTAAACCTCCCCCACTGCAACTTGAGACCATTACTCCTTGATCTGTCATCTGCTACCACTGATAACAGTCTAAATCCATCAAATCCATCTTCTTTGGAACCCCCTTTCAGGTAGTTGAAAGTAGCTATGAAATCCCCTCCTCATTCTTTACTTCTGCAGGCTAAACAATCCCAGTTCCTGCAGCCTCTCCTCATAAGTCATGTGCTCCAGCCCCCTGATCATTTTTGTTGCCCTCCACTGGACTCTTTCCAATTTTTCACATCCCTCTTGTAGTGTGGGGCCCAAAACTACATTATTATGTTATTAGACATCTGATCAATATGTGACCATGTAGATCATTGTTGCAACCACTGTTCTATATTTGCAACAAATCTTGTACACATGTTGTTGAGTGAGGTGTCTATGGGAAGGTTGTGGTTGGTGGGTTGTGATTATCCTGTTTGTATGCAGGTATCTTTATTGTATTTGAAGTTATGAGCTTTGGCTCTATACTTGTATTTCAGTGTGTTGTATTCTGAGTAGCACAAGTGAAGCATTTGTGTCCCACTAAGACAGATGGTTACAGGAGGTGTCAGGTCACAGGGTTGCCTTGGGCTGGGACACTCACTGGAGAGCGATAATTCCCTGGGCTGGCGAGTGCAGTGTGTCTGGGAGTCTGTCTCTCGGTGAGGATGCAGGCAGCTCAGAAGGGAGATGATTATTAGATATCGAGATTCATACTGGTGATTATATTCCCATTCTTATTCCCATTGCCACTCATGCTGCACTTCCCTTTTATCTCTAGATTGTAAACTCATTGGGGTAGAGAGAGTCCTTGTGTCCTGGCTTTGTACAGGGCCGAGCACTCTGTGGTCCTGTTACTGGAGGCCTTGGGCACTAGGACCACAACCATCCACAATTTCAATACTAATAGTAAAAGTAGTAATAATTGTAATAATAAAGAATTAATAAATTCCCTTTCTACTTACTTAGACACCTATACAGGGCCGGCTCTAGGCACCACCAAAACAAGCTGGTGCTTGGGGCAGCACATATCTAGGGGCGGCATTCTGGCACTGGCCATGCCCCTAGAAATGTGCCCAGGCAGCCCCAGCTCACCTCTGTCACCCCTGCTAGGCTTAAGAGCCTGGGAGGGAGGGGGAGAACCCCAGCGGCTGCCACGCGCGAAACAGCTGTTTCGCGCGCCGTTTCTCCCCCTCCCTCCCAGGCTTGAGAGGGAGGGAGGGGGATGCTTGGCTTGGAAGTCTGTGGGGGGGGTGAGAACCCAAGCAGTGGCGGCAGAGCGGAGGTGAGCTAGGGTGGCGGGTTGGGGGGGGGGCTACAGGAAGCAAAGGGGTGGGGGAAATGTAGCACCTGCGGGGGAGGAGGCAGAGTTGAGGCGGGGCATGAAAAAAACGGGGGGGGGGGGTGAACAAATATTTTTTTGTTAGGGGCAGCAAAAATCCTAGAGCCGGCCCTGCACCTATAACCTTTCACCCTGATACTCGTCTTTCCATTCACATCTCCAGTCTGACGCATGTTGTCTTTAATATCCCCCTGCTCATTCTCACACATGCTGATGTTCCCATTAGCACTCCTATTCCTATTTGCATTCCCATTTTCCTGTTCACCCATGTGCACCTGTACCCGGGTTCAGTCACACGCCCTTTCCTGTTCGCTTTCTTACTCACTGTTCTATTTCTAGGTTACAGTGTAGTAGCCCTGTTAGTCTGTGTCAGCAAAAAGAAAATAAGAAAAAGAAATTCTTGTGGCACCTTAGAGACTAACAAATTTATTTCAGCATAAGCTTTCGTGGGTTAGAACCCACCCACGAAAGCTTATGCTGAAATAAATTTGTTAGTCTCTAAGGTGCCACAAGAATTTCTGTCTTATTTTCTCTTTGTTCTATTTCTGTTCACACTTAAATTCCCATTCCCATTCCTATTCCAAGTCCCGTTTCAGGGGTAGGAGCCTGGGCATTCTGCCGTGAATTAACTCTAAACAGTACCAGAATCAGGGCACGGTGTTTGAGTATGACCGCAGCAGTGCTACCAGTAAGTGAAAAAGTCACACCTAGGAAACAACATGGCCTAATAGACAGGATGCTTCACTGAACCACAAAAAATACAGTGTTGTTTGTTTTGGGGGTTTTTTTGGGGGGGAGTTTGGGTTCAAGAGTGTGTTAAGGCAGGGGAAGTGGAGATGGAAGGAGTGTTTCTGAATGTATTAATGTCTGTGATTACACATCTATATTCCTATATGGATTGCTGTGAAATTAACCGTGGGAAAGAAAGTAAATTTAAACACTGGTTTCTTCCTTTTTCTCTCCCTTGTACGCCCTGGGTTCATTGTTACTTGCAGACCTTGAGCGCCAGCAGTAGATAATTCTCATGCAATGGCGGAGGAAGGGTTTTGGGTGAGATGAGGCTGGTTTCCTTTCCCTGTAGTGTCCGCACAGTAAATACAGGGCGGGGCCCTCTGGACTCAGGCTGCTCATGTGTACTTACGCCAGGTTTGTGCAGACCTGGGAATAGAGCCCATGTGTCCCCAGACCAGCCCAGGGAGCTCGCCACTGCACTGCACTGCCCGGCAAATAAACTCTAGTCATGGAGCCGTCTCAGTGGGACTGTGCTGCTTCCCTGGATCAGGGTGGCTTGTCCCTAAGGAGTGAAGGGCCTGGGACCAGCCAACCCTGATTACTAAAGAGCCACACCTGGGCGAGATCAGGTACTTGCCCTCAGAAGAGCAGCAGGGGCAGCAGGGAAGGGGGATTCTCAATGCTCGTGCGACAGAAATTCCTGGGAGTTAGGACTGAAACTCCAGCCAGCGAGGGTAGTGGATGGAGCTGATCGGCTTCCTGGCTGCTGGCTCCACGCGGCTGCCGACTCCTCCCTGCGGCCCCTGGGCGGGGTGGGGCCGTGTCGCGCCCCAAGTGCCCTGCAACCAATAGGAAGCTGCGGGGCAGTGCCTGGGGGTAGCCCCGACTCTCTGGTGCTCATGGGCACCAACACCATTTCTACAGACCTGCCGCCCCTGGGGGAGGTGGTTGCCGTGAGGAAGGGCGGGCCCCTGGATCCCTGATTTCTCTGGCTCTAGGGTGGATTACAGCAGCAGAGTAAATCGGGATAATTTCAAACTGAACAGACTGAATCGCTCGTGACACCCCTCCCGCGCAGCCGGACTGGCGGCATCGAGCCAGCGGGGAGTTTCTCCGCTGACCGCAACGGGAGGTTTTTGTCTGAGCTCAGCCGGGCTTCGCCTCACTGTGAATCCCGCACAGTGATAGCGGGCGGTGTCCTCCGCCTTCAGGCCGGTCATTTGCAGGTACCACAGGCTGTTGGGGTCATCTCCGGAGACGGTGAATCGCCCTTTTACCGAGTCACTGTAGTATATGCTGGTGCTGTAAATGTAGGCGATCCACTCCAGCCCCTTCCCGGGAGCCTGGCGGACCCAGCTCATCCGGTGGCTGCTGAAGGTGGAGCCGGAGGCTTTGCAGGAGAGGCGGAGAGAGTCTCCGGGCTTTTTCACATCCCCTCCGGACTCCACCAGCTGTACCTGGGACCGGGCCCCTGGGAACACAGACAGGTTACAAATTACTCCAATTTCAGCGGCAACAATGCAATGTTCCCCCGTCCCTCCAGCACAGTGACGGGGCTAAAATACCTTCTAAAGCCGCTACAATGAACAACAAACGGATCCAAAGTCCCATTTTCCCTGGTATTGGAGGGGAAAGTTCTCAGAGCAATTGGCTGATAACTGCCCAGACACACGCAGCTCTGGGTTATCTCTCCGAGCGCAGCCTGGGCAGAGGGGGGCGGATTTAAATAGGAAACTCTCACCGCTATTTGCATATTCTCCCCCTTTTAAGAGAAACAAAATCGGATGTGATGCATTACACGCAGGAGGGCTCAGAGGGCGGGAGTGAGAATATTCCAGACTGTGTGTTTGTGCAGCGCCGGGCACACTGCGATGGGACCCTGAGTGCACTTTCGACAAAGGAAAAATAAAGAGTTGCCTGGAAGGTGCTCGATTCCCCAGAAGGAAATTTTGGGGCCGGATAACAGCCGCGTTATTCGGCCATGGGAGACTCAGAGCTGTCTGTGGAGATTTGCGCTAATGGGGAAAATTGTGTTTTTAATCTGTTATAAAAGAAACAGATGAATGACGTTGATTCATAAGGGAGTAAAAATATGAATAAGACGGGCGGGCGGGGGGGGGGGGGGCTGAATCTCAGCTCTAGAGCCCCCCGCACACATGCGCAGTGGGGCTGTGGAACGGCGGGTCACTGGAGTTAGTGACGGGGGAGGGCTCGGGTCACCCACTCGCCGGGGAGCGGAGATTGTCCACACACCCCTTCCTGGCGGGGCTCCGCTCCGCAGCGCAGAGGGAGTGCCGCTTTCTCGGGGTCTTCAGCGGCTCACTCCTGGTCTTCGGTGGTACCCGCCTCCGAAATGCCTCCAAAAACCCGGAGCACCGCAGGGTGAGTGCACAGAGCCCAACGCCCATGTTCTCACTCCTGGGAGTTACACACCCTGATCTCTCTGCAATGAATGGGTGTGTGTGTGTGTGTGTATCATAGAATATGAGGGTTGGAAGGGACCTTAGTATGTCATCTAGTCCAACCCCCTGCTCAAAGCAGGACCAATCCCCAAATTTTGCCCCAGATCCCTGTCACGGAGTGTGGGGGAGTCAGGTCCTGCACCCCTCTTCCCGGGATTCAATGTGACTCTCAGCCAGCCAGTAGAACAGAAGGTTTATTAGGGTTGTCAGGAAAGAGTCCATACAGAGCTTGTAAGTATGACCAGGACCCCTCTGCTGGGCCTTCTGGGGGGGCAGGGAGCTTAGACCCCAGCTCTGGGGCTCTCTGCGTTTCACCACCCAGCTTCGAACTGAAACCAAAAAGCCAAACCCTCCAGCAGCCTCTCTTCCCCTCCCCCGGGGCCCCTCCTCTAGCCTGTCCATTCTCCCAGCCAAAGGTGTCACCTCCCCACCCCCGTCCTGGCTCAGGTTACAGCCTCAGGTAAAGTCTCGCATTTCCAATGCAGCCTCCCAGGTCAGATCCATCTCGCTCTCTACTCCATCACATCTCTCCCCCCTTCGAGACTGAACTGAGCGGGGTCACTCTGACCAGTGGCCTGGGGAAGTTCAGGGCCCCCTCTCCGGGACAACGCATCCGCTATCAGGTTGGCGCTTCCCTTCACATGGACCACGTCCATGTCATAATCCTGCAGGAGCAGGCTCCACCTCAGGAGCTTGGCGTTGGCCCCTTTCATCTGGTGTAGCCAGGTCAGGGGCGAGTGGTCGGTGTACACGGTGAAGTGTCGCCCGAATAGATACGGCTCTAGTTTCTTGAGGGCCCACACCATGGCCAGGCATTCCTTCTCGATGGCCGCATAATTCTGCTCTCGGGGTAGCAGCTTCTTGCTTAAATACACGATGGGGTGTCTCTGCCCCGTTTCATCCTCCTGCATTAACACTGCCCCCAGACCCATGTCTGAGGCGTCGGTGAACACCAGAAAGGGCTTGTCAAAGTCTGGGTTTGCCAGAACCGGGCCCCTGATCAAAGCCTCCTTCAGTGCACAGAGAGCCCTCTGGCACTCCTCGGTCCAGACCACCTTGTCTGGCTTCCCCTTCTTGCATAGCTCAGTGATGGGGGTGGCTATGGCGCTAAAGTGGGGCACAAATCTTCGATAGTACCCCGCCATCCCAATAAAGGCCTGGACCTGCTTCTTAGTTTGTGGAGCGGGCCAGTCCCGGATCACCTCCACCTTGGCTGGTTCTGGCTTTAGGTGGCCGCTCCCCACCCGGTGTCCCAGGTAGGACACTTCAGCCATCCCCACCTTGCACTTCTCCGCTTTTACGGTCAGCCCAGCCTCCCGGAGTCGGTCCAGCACTTGTTTAACTTGGGACACATGGTCCTCCCAGGTCTGGCTAAAGACACAGATGTCATCGATATACGCCACAGCGAAGCTCTCCATCCCCTTCAGTAGCTGATCCACCAGGCGCTGGAAGGTGGCTGGCGCTCCCTTGAGGCCGAAAGGCAGGGTCAGGAACTCGTAGAGCCCCAGAGGGGTAATGAAGGCAGATTTCAGCCGGGCATCTGCATCCAGTGGCACTTGCCAGTAGCCCTTTGTAAGATCCATGGTGGTAAGGTACCGAGCCCCTCCCAGCTTGTCTAGGAGCTCGTCCGGCCGGGGCATGGGGTAGGCATCAGATACAGTGATGGCATTGAGCTTCCGATAGTCCACACAGAACCGGCTCGACCCATCCTTTTTGGGGACCAGCACCACCGGCGAGGCCCAAGGGCTGGACGACGGCTGGATCACCCCCAAAGCCAGCATGTCCTTGACCTCTCTTTCCAGGTCCCGAGCTGTCTTCCCTGTGACTCGGAAGGGGGAGCATCTTATAGGTTGGTGCGCTCCTGTCTGCACCCGGTGGACAGTCAGATTAGTGCGACCCGGCTGGTTGGAAAACAGCTGTTGGTACCGATGCAGCACCCCTCTGATCTCAGCTTGCTGGGCAGGGGTTAGCTGATCAGAGAGGGGAATCGTTTCTTGGGAGGAGCCAGCTCCTGTCTCAGGGAATAGATCTACTAGAGGGTCACTTCCCTGCTCCTCCCAATGTCCACACACGGCCAGCACCACATTCCCCCTGTCATAATATGGCTTCATCATATTGACATGGTAGACCCGGCAGTGGTGTGCCCGGTTAGACAGCTCCACCACATAATTTACCTCATTTAGCTGCTTGACAACCTTGAAAGGGCCTTCCCAAGCGGCCTGCAGCTTGTTTTTCCTCACGGGAATGAGAACCATCACCTGATCCCCCGTGGCGTAGGCGCGGGCCCGCGCCGTGCGGTCATACCAGACCCTTTGCTTCCTCTGGGCTCTGGCCAGATTTCCCTTGGCCAGGCCCATGAGCTCAGTAAGTCTCTCTCGGAAGGTCAGGACATACTCCACCACTGACTCTCCCTCGGGGGCCGCCTCCCCCTCCCATTCGTCTCTCATCAGGTCCAGGGGCCCCCGTACCCTCCTGCCATATAACAGTTCGAAGGGTGAGAATCCGGTAGACTCCTGGGGCACTTCCCTGTACGCGAACAGCAGGTGCGGTAGGTATTTGTCCCAGTCTTGCGGGTGCTGGTTCATAAAGGTTTTCAGCATCATCTTTAGCGTCCCATTGAACCTCTCCACCAGCCCATTGGACTGGGGGTGATATGCTGAGGCCCAGCTGTGCCGGACCCCACATTTTTCCCACAAGCACCGGAGCAGGGCCGACATGAAGTTGGACCCTTGGTCTGTCAGGACTTCCTTGGGGAACCCCACTCGGCTGAAAATGGTCAGCAGCGCATCCGCCACGGTGTCTTCTTCAATGGAGGATAAGGGCACCGCCTCGGGGTAACGGGTGGCGAAATCTACCACCACCAGAATGTATTTCTTCCCCGACCGGGTTGTCTTGCTAAGAGGCCCCACTATGTCCATGGCCACCTTCTGGAAGGGCTCCTCTATGATGGGCAAAGGCCTCAAAGCCGCTTTCCACTTGTCCCGGGCCTTCCCCACCCGCTGGCAGGGGTCACAGGACCGGCAGTACTGATGGACAGTTGTAAAGACCCCAGGCCAGTAAAAGTTCTGTAGCAGCCTCTGCCTGGTGCGCCGGATTCCCTGGTGCCCTGCGAGAGGGATGTCATGGGCTAGGTACAGTAGCTTGCGGCGATACTTCTGGGGGACCACCAGCTGCCTCCTGATCCCCCACGTCTCCATCTCACCGGGGGGAGCCCATTCCCGGTACAGGAACCCCTTCTCCCACAGGAACCTCTCCTGGCAACCTCTCCACATGGTCTGCACCTCCCTGCGGTCGGCCAGGTCCCTGAGCTTCCGCAAGGAGGGATCTCTCTGTAACTCGGCCTGGAACTCAGCCGCTGGGGAAGGAATGGGAACCTGTTCCCTCGTGCTGTCTGTGTCTGAGATCGCAGCCTCTCTGTGCCTGGTCCTGGGGTACTCCCTCCCCACTGGGCCAGGGTCTTGCGCCCCGTGCAAGGCACCCTCTCCGAGGCCCGGGCGTAGCGCCCCTTGCCGGCTCTGGCTACGGGTCACGACCAGGGTGTCCCGGGACTCACTGGGCCAGTCTTCTAGGTCCCCCCCCATCAGTACCTCAGTGGGCAAATGCTGGTGCACCCCAATGTCCTTGGGGCCCTCCTTGGCCCCCCATTTCAGGTGTACCCTCGCCACAGGTACCTTGAACGGGGTCCCGCCCACCCCTGTTAGGGTCAGGTAGGTGTTGGGTACCACCCGATCTGGGGCCACCACTTCGGGCCGGGCCAGCGTCACCTCCGCGCCCGTATCCCAGTATCCAGTGACCTTCCTCCCATCTATCTCCAGGGGAACAAGGCACTCTCTCCGAAGGGACAGCCCCGCGGCCACCCTATAAACCGAGAACCCTGAGTCCGGGGCATCCAGCCCCCCCGAGGAGCTGGTCTGGGGCCTTCCTCCCTCCGGAGCCGTTGATAAGCTGCCAGCCCCCCTCTTCTGGGCTGTCGGCCCCTCGTCCGGCTGGGTCCCTACCCAGTTAACCCGGTGTGGGTTTGGTCTGCTCAGTCTGTCTCTGATCTTGGGGCATTGGGACCGTAAGTGGCCCCTCTGGCCACAGTGATAGCAGCTCATGTCCCGTTGGTCCCCTCGAGCAGGTCGGTTGGTTCTGGTGTCGGAGGTTCCCCTCGGGAGGGGGTTCTCCCTATTTCCCCTTTGGTGGGTCCCGTGGTGACTCTCTTGCTGCCTCAGGGTGGGCCTGCTCCTTTGGGATTCCTCCCTGCCACCCCTTGACCGACTGTTCATGAACTGGTCGGCCAGCCGCCCTGCGTGCTGCGGGCTCCCTGGATTTTTGTCCATCAACCATACCTTCAGGTCTGATGGGCACAGTTCATACAGTTGTTCCAGTACGAATAGTTCGAGCAGGTCCTCCATAGTTTGGGCCCCAGCGGTCCACTTGCGGGCGTATCCATGTATCCGGTTGGCCAGTTGTAGGTACGTGATCTCAGGGGTTTTTCGCTGATCCCGGAACCTTTGACGGTACATCTCGGGAGTCAGCCCAAGCTCGCAGAGCAGGGCCTTTTTGAACAGTTCATAGTCCCCAGTCTCCGTCTCTTTCATTCGGCCGTACACGTCCAGGCTTGCAGGGTCTAGTAAGGGGGTGAGATACTGGATCTTGTCTGCAGGGTCAACCTTGTGCAACCTGCAGGCATTCTCAAAGGCCGCCAGGAAGCTGTCTATGTCTTCCCCTTCCTTACGCCGGGCCAGGAAGTTACGATCAAACTTCCCTGTAGTCTTGGGTCCCCCCTCACTCACCGCAGCCGGGGCCTCACTGCTCCTCAGTCTGGCCAGCTCCAGCTCATGCTGGCGTTGTTTCTCCTCATGCTGGCGTTGTTTCTCCTTCTCCTGCACCTCATGCTGGCGTTGTTTCTCCTTCTCTTCCAGCTCATGCTGACGTTGTTTTTCCCGTTCTTCCCGCTCCTCCTTCAGTTCCTGCTGTCTCAACTCGAGCTCTTTCAGTTTTATCTCCCTCTCCCAATCCAGCCGCCTCCACTGCTGGGATGGGGAGCTCCGCCGGGAAGATCCCCTGCTGGCCGCCGGGGTCAAGGGGCCCTCGGTATTTGCTGGGCTTTCCCCAACCTCTCCCCTGTGCAGAGGTGAGAGGGGTCTTGGGATGTCCTCGGCAGCAGTCTGACCCCTCCCAGCCAGGTCAGGCCCTGGGGCCCATGCTGCGTCTGTCGGGCGGCTTCCCCCAGGGGCAGGGATCGGGTCGTCCAAGCGATCCTTCTCCTCCAGCTGTGCAATCAGCTGGCCTTTGGTGGACTTCCCAACGCGCAGCCCCCTCTGCCTGCACAGGTCCACCAGGTCGTTCTTACGGCGCTTAGCATACATCTTCCTGCTGGCCACTCGCAGGCCTGTGCGGTCTTGGCCCCCACGGCTTCCAGGAGGAACCCCTAGTGTGCCAGCCCTTCTCACTGGTCACACCCCTCAGGGTTAAGCGTAACTCCTCCGCCCCCCGAAACCGCTTCTCTCTGCCTCTTCAGCAACCTGCTCCCCGTCAATCCCCCTTCGTTGTACTGCTCTCCAGTCACTTACTGCAGGAAGTGCCGTTCATGGGGTGCAGAAGATCCCACCGCTGCCACCAGTTGTCACGGAGTGTGGGGGAGTCAGGTCCTGCACCCCTCTTCCCGGGATTCAATGTGACTCTCAGCCAGCCAGTAGAACAGAAGGTTTATTAGGGTTGTCAGGAAAGAGTCCATACAGAGCTTGTAAGTATGACCAGGACCCCTCTGCTGGGCCTTCTGGGGGGGGGCAGGGAGCTTAGACCCCAGCTCTGGGGCTCCCTGCGTTTCACCACCCAGCTTCGAACTGAAACCAAAAAGCCAAACCCTCCAGCAGCTTCTCTTCCCCTCCCCCGGGGCCCCTCCTCTAGCCTGTCCATTCTCCCAGCCAAAGGTGTCACCTCCCCACCCCCGTCCTGGCTCAGGTTACAGCCTCAGGTAAAGTCTCGCATTTCCAATGCAGCCTCCCAGGTCAGATCCATCTCGCTCTCTACCCCGTCACAATCCCTAAATGGCCTCCTCAAGGATTGAACTCACGACCCTGGGTTTAGCAGGCCAATGCTCAAACCACTGAGCTATCCCTCCCCCCCAAATCATCATTTCTGCACCTGACCAGGGACTTGAACCCTGGACCCTCAGATTAAAAGTCCGATGCTCTACCAACTGAGCTACCCAGGCTCACCTGTGTGAGAGACTAGACGACCTCCTACGGTCCCTTCCAAACCTGATATTCTATGACAAGTCGGGTTGTGCTCCACCTTGCTGCGCTGTGGGAGATTCCCATGGACCCTTGGAGTTAAAAGCTGGTGTCATTTGTGCGGCCACCCTGCTGCCCCTTGTCATGCCCGTCCTCACCGCTGTGCTGGGGTGTAACTCCCGCCCCCGGCTGCCCTGTGAATAGGGATGCTACAGCCAGGGGTGAGCACGGGGCAGGGCAGCCCCCGGCGCGCTGGAGAGGGAACGGGTTGGTGCTAAAGGAGAAGCTATAAGGTTATTGGGGTGAAGGGACAATTTATTATACACCGTCCTGCACCTCAAACCACTGACATTGTTGTAAGAAGTGGGACAGGGACAATGAGGCCGAATCAGACATGAAGGAAGAAAGTGAAGTGTGAGATCAGGCTGGTGAGCTCCGGGTAATGAGGGGTTTGGGGAGGGAACACGTTACTCTCATTTTTGGGTCTTGGTGTTGTCCCACTCGGGTTCATGGTCCCCCCCAAAAAGCGGGGAGGTCTCAATTCCCTTCCCCCCGCCAGCCAGAAGTGCCCCTCTACGTTGCATTTGTTGTGTTTGAAAGCTCCAGTAGTCACGGTTTTACGGCTTGTAAAATATTCCGCCTTCGCGTGTCTTGGTGACGGTGCCCCAGTCCAGGGCAGATGGACTCAGAAGGAAAAGGAGAAGCCCAGAGCAGCAGACACTGGGAAATGCCCCAAATCTTGGGCTCTCTTGGACTCTGCCCTTGCCTCTGTGACGGAGTAGAGAGCGAGATGGATCTGACCTGAGGGAAAGGCTGCATTGGAAATGTGAGACTTTACCTGAGGCTGTAACATGAGCCAGGACGGTTGGGAGGTGACACCTTTGGCTGGGAGTTTTTGTGCTGGCTTGGGAGAGGAAGGGAGGGGGGCAGACAGGGTCTGGCCTCCCTGGCCCAGGGGGAGCGGCGGGGCGAAATGCAGGGAGCCCCAGGCTGGGGTCTAAGCTCCCTGCCCCCCGGAAGGACCCGACTGAGGGGTCCTGGATGTACTGACAAGCTCTGGTTGGGCTGTGTTCCTGGCATCTCTAATAAACCTTCTGTTCTACTGGCTGGCTGAGACTCCCAGTGAATCCGGGGAAGAGGGGTGCAGGGCCGGACTCCCTTATACTCCGTGACAACTGGTGGCAGCGGTGGGATGTTCTGCACCCCGTGAACGGCGCTTCCTGCAGTAAGTAACTGGGTAGCAGTAGAACGAAGGGGTGCTAACGAGGACCAGGCGTGCTGAAGGCTCACGGAGGAGCGGTTTCGGGGAGCGGAGGAGCTACGCTTAACCCCTGGGAGTGTGTGTCCAGCGAGAAGGACTGTGCAATGAGGGGGTCCCCCTGGGGGCTACAGTGAGCAGTCCCAGGGGCGGAGGAGCCTGCGGCTTGGCCCTGGGAGAGAGAAGGAATTTTGCAGTGACAGGGTTCCCCTGGGGGTGCCGTGAGTGGACCCAGGGGTGCAGGAGCTGCAGCTCGACCCTGGCAAAGAGGCGGTGACCTGGAGAAGGGCTGGAACACTTGGGGTTCTTCCTGGAAACCGTGGGGAGCTAAGAGCACACAGGCCTGCGAGTCCACAGCAAACTTGGGAGCAGTGAAGTGATGGCGTATCGCCTTCTCCTTAAGAAGAGCATTGTAACCCTGTGCAAAAAGAGAGGGATACCCATTGAAAAGCTCACTAAAGCCCAGTTAATCACGCGGCTGGAGGAAGATGACCATTCCAGGGAGCAGATTTCTGACCCCAATGGGGCTACAGCAGGATCTGGGAGCAGCTGGAGTGATAGCCTGGCATCCCCAAGAGTCTGGTCCCCAACCAGATGGGGGTCTTCACGATCGGGTTCCCCAGCAGGGGATCGGAGACGGATGGGACTGGAGCTGAGTCCGAGAGAGCAAGAGGACGGTGAGAGACAGCAAGAGCCCGAGAAAGACCTACAGAAGAAGCAGCAGCGTGAACTTGCGGTGGTGGAACTGAGAGGCATGGGGGACTGGCCAGGGGTAAGTGGGGACAGATCCCGGGGTGCCAGCTCTGCAGGGAACCTCGATCCTAAATTGCTGCCCCTGGTTAAGGAGGGTGGGGATGTGGAGACCCACCTCACTGCCTTGGAGCAGGCTGGTGATTGGAACCAGGGAGACCCTGCGGAAAAGCCCTGGGATCTAACCCCCTTGCTGGGTGTCACGGAGTATAGGGGAGTCCGGCCCTGCACCCCTCTTCCCCGGATTCACTGGGAGTCTCAGCCAGCCAGTAGAACAGAAGGTTTATTAGAGATGCCAGGAACACAGTCCAACCAGAGCTTGTCAGTACATCCAGGACCCCTCAGTCGGGTCCTTCCGGGGGGCAGGGAGCTTAGACCCCAGCCTGGGGCTCCCAGCATTTCGCCCCGCAGCTCCCCCTGGGCCAGGGAGGCCAGACCCTGTCTGCCCCCCTCCCTTCCTCTCCCCAGCCAGCACCAAACTCCCAGCCAAAGGTGTCACCTCCCAACCCCCGTCCTGGCTCATGTTACAGCCTCAGGTAAAGTCTCACATTTCCAATGCAGCCTTTCCCTCAGGTCAGATCCATCTCGCTCTCTACTCCGTCACATCTCTCCCCCCTCCGAGACCGAACTGAGCGGGGTCACTTTAGCTAGTGACCCGGGGAAGTTCGAACCCGGTCACACCAGGCCGTTACAGTTCGACGAGCTCCCTTAGGTCGGGTGGGCTGGATGGCACCCGCAGGCCGCATGTGGGAAGGTTTATGCGGCCCGTGCCCTTTTTCCATCCCCAAACCCCTGGGGTTCAAGCTGAGATGAGCTCTTTTCCCAGCGCTCCAGTCTGGAGGGTTGTAGTTCGGGCTCTCTTGGTTAAGAGCCTCCCTCTTGATCTGGTCCCCTCTCTGACCACGTGTCTGTGTCACCAGCCGCTCGGCATCGGCCCCTTTTCCTGGATGCAGCCACGTCGGGGCGAAGTGGTGAATATACACTGTAAAGCGCCACCCAAATAGATCCGGCTGCTGCTTCTTAAGGGCTTGCCCCATGGCCAGGCATTCCCTCTCTATGGCCGGACCGTTCTGCCTCCAGGGCAGCAGCTCCTTGCTCAGATACCCGATGGGGCGTCTCCCCCGCTTCGCATAGGCCTGCATCAGCACCACGCCCAGCCCTGTGTCTGAGGCTTTGGTGAACACTGTACAGGGCTTTGCCCCGTCTGGGTTTACTCGATCTATAGGGCCCTGGATTAGAGCCTCCTTCAGCGCACAGAGAGCCCTCTGGCCCTGCTCGGTCCAGACTGCCTCGTCTGGCTTCCTCTTCTTACCTAGCTCTGTGATGGGGGCAGCTAGGGAGCTAAAGGGGGGTACAAACCTCTGGTGGGACCCCGCCATCCCGCTAAAGGCCTGGCCCTGTTTCTTGGTCTGGGGAACAGGCCAATCTCTGATCGCCTCCGCCTTGGCCAGCCCTGGGCTGTTGAATGACTGGTTCACCTCTAAAGCCAGCCTGTCTTTGGCCTCTCTCTCCAGGTTCTGGGCTCTTTTCCCAGTTACTCTGAATGGGGGACACCTGATGGAAGGATGGGCTCCCATCTCAGGGGAGAGATCCATCAGGGGGTCTTCCCCCTTCTCCTCCCAATCGTCCCTTACCGGTTCTAGGGGTCCCCTTACTCTCCTCCCATACCACAGCTTGAAAGGGAAGCCCCTTGGTGATTCCTGGGGCAATTCCTTGTGCCATCGGTGGGGCAGGTACTTGTCCCAGTCCTGTGGATGCTGATTGAGGCAAGTCTTCAACATCAGCCTCACAGCCCCCTGAACTCTCTCCACCAGCCCGTTGGACTGAGGGTGATATGCAGAGGCCCAGGTGGGCCAGACCCCACCTTTCTCCCACACGCCCCGGGGCAGGGCTGACATGACCTCGGATCCATGGTCTGTAAGGACCTCGCTGGGGACCCCCATCCTGCTGAAGATGGTCAGCAGCGCGTCTGCCTCGGTGTCTGCCCCGGTGGAGGACAGAGCCACCCCCTCTGGGTAGCGGGTGGCGAAATCCATCACCACCAGGATTCATTTCTTCCCTGACCAGGTTGCCCTGCTGAGGGGCCCTACCCTATTCATAGCCACCATCTGGAAAGGTTCCTCCCTGATGGGCAGGGACCTCCAGGGATCTTCTCCCTTACCCTGGGCCAGGTACAATAGCCGGTGATGATACTTCGGGTGCCCCACCGGCTGCCTCCTGATTCCCCGCAGTTCCACTTCCCCTTGGGCAGCCCATTCCCGGCACAGGAATCCCTTCTCCCACAGGGATCTGTCTCTGCAGTCTTCCCCAAGGGGGTTTGCAGCACTGTGGCCAGCAAGTTCCCTTAGCTTCTCCAAGGCGGGATCCCTCTGCAGCTCACTGGCCAGGCCTGGGGTCACGGCCCCACTGAGCCCTGTCCCTGGTGGCTCCCTCCCTGCCGTGGACTCACTTCCCGGCAGCACCTCTGGACCAGGCAAGCCTGGTTGGCAGCCGTCCTGCCCTGCCTGTGTGTCCCCCCACTCAGCTGGGGTCTCTGCTCCCCCGGTGCTCAGCGCTGCCTTGGCTGTCCCTGTGGGGCCAGGCAGCGAGCTCGCTGCTTTGGTCACAGCATCAGAGACTGCCTGAGCCACCTCTCCATTGTGCAGGGGGGTGGGGAGCATTTCTCTGACCCACCCCGCCCTAGGGGTCTGGTTACAGGCAGGCAGGTAACCGGGGCCTGGCAGCTCCTCCCCCCTGCCAGCCAGGTCATTTGCATTTTCACTGACCATTTCCCTCTTAGCCAATTGGTTTCCTGAGTTCAAATTCAAATCCTCGGCCGTTACAGGGCCTGGATCCTGTCCCAAAGATACACAGTCACCCCCCAACAGCACCTCACCGCTGATATCCTGGAGACCCCCAACCACCAGCCCGCCCGACCCCTCCTGGGTCTGCACAGGGATCTGGGCCATAGGCAGGGCGAATGGGTCCGTCCCTGGGACCCTCACCCAGGTCACACAGCCCCCCAGCAGCTGGTGGGGGTGCACCACCCGGGGCCTGACCACAATTCTCTCTGTCCCGGGGTCTTGCCACCCCCCGAATGTCTCTCCATTGACCATCAGCTTCCGCTTCCACTGGGGGTCCATAGGGCTTGAGTCCAGGGCCAGGAGTGGAAATCCATCCACCATCCCACCCTTCTGGCTGGTGGAGTTTATGGCCTTGGGACCCAGCAAGGGGGTTAGATTCCGGGGCTTTTCCGCAGGGTCTCCCTGGTTCCAATCACCAGCCTGCTCCAAGGAAGTGAGGTGGGCCTCCACATCCCCACCCTCCTTAACCAGGGGCAGCAATTTAGGATCGAGGTTCCCTGCGGAGCTGGCACCCCGGGATCTGTCCCCACTTACCCCTGGCCAGTCCCCTATGCCTCTCAGTTCCACCACCGCAAGTTCACGCTGCTGCTTCTTCTGTAGGTCTTTCTCGGGCTCTTGCTGTCTCTCACCGTCCTCTTGCTCTCTCGGACTCAGCTCCAGTCCCATCCGTCTCCGATCCCCTGCTGGGGAACCCGATCGTGAAGACCTCCGTCTGGTTGGGGACCAGACTCTTGGGGATGCCAGGCTATCACTCCAGCTGCTCCCAGATCCTGCTGTAGCCCCATTGGGGTCCGGAATCTGCTCCCTGGAATGGTCATCTTCCTCCAGCCGCGTGATTAACTGGGCTTTAGTGAGCTTTCCAATGGGTATCCCTCTCTTTTTGCACAGGGTTAAAATGCTCTTCTTAAGGAGAAGGCGATACGCCATCACTTCACTGCTCCCAAGTTTGCTGTGGACTCGCAGGCCTGTGTGCTCTTAGCTCCCCACGGTTTCCAGGAAGAACCCCAAGTGTGCCAGCCCTTCTCCAGGTCACCGCCTCTTTGCCAGGGTCGAGCTGCAGCTCCTGCGCCCCTGGGTCCACTCACGGCACCCCCAGGGGAACCCTGTCCCTGCAAAATTCCTTCTCTCTCCCAGGGCCAAGCCGCAGGCTCCTCCGCCCCTGGGACTGCTCACTGTAGCCCCCAGGGGGACCCCCTCATTGCACAGTCCTTCTTGCTGGTCACACACTCCCAGGGGTTAAGAGTAGCTCCTCCGCTCCCCGAAACCGCTCCTCCGTGAGCCTTCAGCACGCCTGGTCCTCGTTAGCCCCCCTTCGTTCTACTGCTCCCCAGTTACTTACTGCAGGAAGCACCGTTCACGGGGTGCAGAACGTCCCGCCGCTGCCACCAGTTGTCACGGAGTATAGGGGAGTCCGGCCCTGCACCCCTCTTCCCCGGATTCACTGGGAGTCTCAGCCAGCCAGTAGAACAGAAGGTTTATTAGAGATGCCAGGAACACAGTCCAACCAGAGCTTGTCAGTACATCCAGGACCCCTCAGTCGGGTCCTTCCGGGGGGCAGGGAGCTTAGACCCCAGCCTGGGGCTCCCTGCATTTCGCCCCGCAGCTCCCCCTGGACCAGGGAGGCCAGACCCTGTCTGCCCCCCTCCCTTCCTCTCCCCAGCCAGCACCAAACTCCCAGCCAAAGGTGTCACCTCCCAACCCCCGTCCTGGCTCATGTTACAGCCTCAGGTAAAGTCTCACATTTCCAATGCAGCCTTTCCCTCAGGTCAGATCCATCTCGCTCTCTACTCTGCGGAAAAGCCCCGGGATCTAACCCCCTTGCTGGGTAACAAGGCCATAAACTCCACCAGCCAGAAGGGTGGGATGGTGGACGGATTTCCACTCCTGGCCCTGGACTCAAGCCCTATGGACCCCCAGTGGAAGCGGAAGCTGATGGTCAATGGAGAGACATTCGGGGGGTGGCAAGACCCCGGGACAGAGAGAATTGTGGTCAGGCCCCGGGTGGTGCACCCCCACCAGCTGCTGGGGGGCTGTGTGACCTGGGTGAGGGTCCCAGGGACGGACCCATTCGCCCTGCCTATGGCCCAGATCCCTGTGCAGACCCAGGAGGGGTCGGGCTGGCTGGTGGTTGGGGGTCTCCAGGATATCAGCGGTGAGGTGCTGTTGTGGGGTGACTGTGAATCTTTGGGACAGGATCCAGGCCCTGTAACGGCCGAGGATTTGAATTTGAACTCAGGAAACCAATTGGCTAAGAGGGAAATGGTCAGTGAAAATGCAAATGACCTGGCTGGCAGGGGGGAGGAGCTGCCAGGCCCCGGTTACCTGCCTGCCTGTAACCAGACCCCTAGGGCGGGGTGGGTCAGAGAGATGCTCCCCACCCCCCTGCACACTGGAGAGGTGGCTCACGCTGGCTCTGATGCTGTGACCAAAGCAGCGAGCTCGCTGCCTGGCCCCACAGGGACAGCCAGGGCAGCGCTGAGCCCGGGGGGAGCAGAGACCCCAGCTGAGTGGGGGAACACACAGGCAGGGCAGGACGGCTGCCAACCAGGCTTGCCTGGTCCAGAGGTGCTGCCGGGAAGTGATTCCACGGCAGGGAGGGAGCCACCAGGGACAGGGCTCAGTGGGGCCGTGACCCCAGGCCTGGCCAGTGAGCTGCAGAGGGATCCCGCTTTGGAGAAGCTAAGGGAACTTACTGGCCACAGCGCTGCAAACCCCCTTGGGGAAGACTGCAGAGACAGATCCCTGTGGGAGAAGGGATTCCTGTGCCGGGAATGGGCTTCCCAAGGGGAAGTAGAACTGCGGGGAATCAGGAGGCAGCCGGTGGGGCACCCGAAGTATCATCACCGGCTATTATACCTGGTCCAGGGTAAGGGAGAAGATCCCTGGAGGTCCCTGACCCTCAGGGAGGAACCTTTCCAGAAGGTGGCTATGAATGGGGTGGGCCCCCCCAGCAGGGCAACCCAGTCAGGGAAGAAGTACATTCGGGTGGTGGTAGATTTTGCCACCCGCTACCCCGAGGCGGTACCCTTATCCTCCATTGAAGCAGACACCGTGGCGGATGTGCTGCTGACCATTTTCAGCCGAGTGGGGTTCCCCAAGGAAGTCCTGACAGACCAAGGGTCCAACTTCATGTCGGCCCTGCTCCGGTGCTTGTGGGAGAAATGTGGGGTCCGGCACAGTTGGGCCTCAGCATATCATCCCCAGTGCGATGGGCTGGTGGAGAGAGTTCAGGGGACCATGAGGCTGATGCTGAAGACTTGCATCAATCAGCATCCACAGGACTGGGACAAGTACCTGCCCCACCGATGGCCCAAGGAAGTGCCCCAGGAATCACCAGGGGGCCTCCCTTTCAAGCTGTGGTATGGGAGGAGAGTAAGGGGACCCCTAGAACCGGTAAGGGACAATTGGGAGGAGAATGGGGAAGACCCCCTGATGGATCTCTCCCCTGAGATGGGAGCCCGTCCTTCCATCAGGTGTCCCCCATTCAGAGTAACTGGGAAAAGAGCCCAGAACCTGGAGAGAGAGGCCAAGGACAGGCTGGCTTTAGAGGTGAACCAGTCATTCAACAGCCCAGGGCTGGCCAACGCGGAGGCGATCAGAGATTGGCCTGTTCCCCAGACCAAGAAACAGGGCCAGGCCTTTAGCGGGATGGCGGGGTCCCACCAGAGGTTTGTACCCCCCTTTAGCTCCCTAGCTGCCCCCACCACAGAGCTAGGTAAGAAGAGGAAGCCAGACGAGGCAGTCTGGACCGAGCAGGGCCAGAGGGCTCTCTGTGCGCTGAAGGAGGCTCTAATCCAGGGCCCTATAGATCGAGTAAACCCAGACGGGGCCAAGCCCTGTACAGTGTTCACCAAAGCCTCAGACACAGGGCTGGGCGTGGTGCTGATGCAGGCCTATGCGAAGCGGGGGAGACGCCCCATCGGGTATCTGAGCAAGGAGCTGCTGCCCTGGAGGCAGAACGGTCCGGCCATAGAGAGGGAATGCCTGGCCATGGGGCAGGCCCTTAAGAAGCAACAGCCAGAACTATTTGGGTGGCGCTTTACAGTGTATATTCACCACTTCGCCCCAACGTGGCTTCATCCAGGAAAAGGGGCCGATGCCGAGCGGCTGGTGACACAGACACGTGGTCAGAGAGGGGACCAGATCAAGAGGGAGGCTCTTAACCAAGAGAGCCCGAACTACAGCCCTCCAGACTGGAGCGCTGGGAAAAGACCTGATCTCAGCTTGAACCCCAGGTGTTTTGGGATGGGAAAAGGGCACGGGCCGCATAAACCTTCCCACATGCGGCCTGCGGGTGCCATCCAGCCCACCCGACCTAAGGGAGCTCGTCGAACTGTAACGTCCTGGTGTGACCGGGTTCGAACTTCCCCAGGTCACTAGCTAAAGTGACCCCGCTCAGTTCGGTCTCGAAGGGGGGAGAGATGTGACGGAGTAGAGAGCGAGATGGATCTGACCTGAGGGAAAGGCTGCATTGGAAATGTGAGACTTTACCTGAGGCTGTAACATGAGCCAGGACGGGGGTTGGGAGGTGACACCTTTGGCTGGGAGTTTTTGTGCTGGCTTGGGAGAGGAAGGGAGGGGGGCAGACAGGGTCTGGCCTCCCTGGCCCAGGTGGAGCGGCGGGGCGAAATGCAGGGAGCCCCAGGCTGGGGTCTAAGCTCCCTGCCCCCCGGAAGGACCCGACTGAGGGGTCCTGGATGTACTGACAAGCTCTGGTTGGGCTGTGTTCCTGGCATCTCTAATAAACCTTCTGTTCTACTGGCTGGCTGAGACTCCCAGTGAATCCGGGGAAGAGGGGTGCAGGGCCGGACTCCCCTATACTCCGTGACAGCCTCTCACCCATGGGTCTCTGCTTCTCCGTGCGTCACAGCCTCTGCCTGAGAGAGTCCAGTCAACCTCCCTGAAATCCACTCGAGCTGGGCCGCAGCGCAATCCACACTTGTGGTTAAGGATATTTAGGCCCCTATAGATGTAGATAGGTTCCTAATGGAACGGGTTCTACAAACATGCCTAGGCATCCAGGTGCTATCGAAATCAATAGGAGCTAGGCACTTAGATGCTTTTGAAAATCTCTTTAGGTATCTAGCTCCAATTTTAGGCACCTAAATACCTTTGAAAATCTGACTCTTAGATACCTACATCCCAATTACTTGCACTGAGACTGAGGGGCATGTGAACACTGCCCCTTTGGTTTTGCACTAGGGGGCTGTGAACAATAGGGCACACAGAAGTTCTGTGCTGAAACTCCCCCTTTGTATGCTGCAGGTGCAGACTACAAGGTTCCTCCTTCACACAAATGTATTCCTGCTTGAAGAGGTCTAAACTATTGCTCACTGGGAATCTTTAGTTCACACGTGCAGCGCACACACAGGGAAGTTACCGTGTAGCACTTTGGTGCACATTGCTAGTCACACCCCTGTAGTCCGACCTGAAGGACCATGTAGACAAGACTTTAGACTTCAGAATTCCCAAGTCACTTCTGAAAATGGAGCTTGGGTTCCTTAGTCAGTTTAGTGCTTTAGAGAATATTATAAATAGGCATTACCGATGGGAATTTTGCTATCTCCACATAGTGAGGTTTGGCTGAAATAATCCTAAAACTTTAGGTTCTCAACATACGTGGACTTTTAAAAGAACACCTTAAAAATTAAATGGAAAATTGTACAATGATTTGAAAAACTTAATGAAATAATAATTTGAATGAACAACTGTGACGAACTAGGACTGTAGTTAAGGTTTCCCTGAGTACTGTGACTGGGGGACACCTGATGGAAGGATGGGCTCCCATCTCAGGGGAGAGATCCATCAGGGGGTCTTCCTCATTCTCCTCCCAATTGTCCCTTACCGGTTCTAGGGGTCCCCTTACTCTCCTCCCATACCACAGCTTGAAAGGGAAGCCCCCTGGTGATTCCTGGGGCACTTCCTTGTGCCATCGGTGGGGCAGGTACTTGTCCCAGTCCTGTGGATGCTGATTGATGCAAGTCTTCAGCATCAGCCTCATGGTCCCCTGAACTCTCTCTACCAGCCCATTGCACTGGGGATGATATGCTGAGGCCCAACTGTGCCGGACCCCACATTTCTCCCACAAGCACCGGAGCAGGGCCGACATGAAGTTGGACCCTTGGTCTGTCAGGACTTCCTTGGGGAACCCCACTCGGCTGAAAATGGTCAGCAGCGCATCCGCCACGGTGTCTGCTTCAATGGAGGATAAGGGTACCGCCTCGGGGTAGCGGGTGGCAAAATCTACCACCACCCGAATGTACTTCTTCCCCGACTGGGCTGCCCTGCTGAGGGGGCCCACCCCATTCATAGCCACCTTCTGGAAAGGTTCCTCCCTGATGGGCAGGGACCTCCAGGGATCTTCTCCCTTACCCTGGACCAGGTATAATAGCCGGTGATGATACTTCGGGTGCCCCACCGGCTGCCTCCTGATTCCCCGCAGTTCTACTTCCCCTTGGGAAGCCCATTCCCGGCACAGGAATCCCTTCTCCCACAGGGATCTGTCGCTGCAGTCTTCCCCAAGGAGGTTTGCAGCGCTGTGGCCAGCAAGTTCCCTTAGCTTCTCCAAAGTGGGATCCCTCTGCAGCTCACTGGCCAGGCCTGGGGTCACGGCCCCACTGAGCCCTGTCCCTGGTGGCTCCCTCCCTGCCGTGGAATCACTTCCCGGCAGCACCTCTGGACCAGGCAAGCCTGGTTGGCAGCCGTCCTGCCCTGCCTGTGTGTTCCCCCACTCAGCTGGGGTCTCTGCTCCCCCCGGGCTCAGCGCTGCCCTGGCTGTCTCTGTGGGGCCAGGCAGCGAGCTCGCTGCTTTGGTCACAGCATCAGAGCCAGCGTGAGCCACCTCTCCAGTGTGCAGGGGGGTGGGGAGCATCTCTCTGACCCACCCCGCCCTAGGGGTCTGGTTACAGGCAGGCAGGTAACCGGGGCCTGGCAGCTCCTCCCCCCTGCCAGCCAGGTCATTTGCATTTTCACTGACCATTTCCCTCTTAGCCAATTGGTTTCCTGAGTTCAAATTCAAATCCTCGGCCGTTACAGGGCCTGGATCCTGTCCCAAAGATTCACAGTCACCCCACAACAGCACCTCACCGCTGATATCCTGGAGACCCCCAACCACCAGCCAGCCCGACCCCTCCTGGGTCTGCACAGGGATCTGGGCCATAGGCAGGGCGAATGGGTCCGTCCCGGGGACCCTCACCCAGGTCACACAGCCCCCCAGCAGCTGGTGGGGGTGCACCACCAGGGGCCTGACCACAACTCTCTCTGTCCCGGGGTCTTGCCACCCCCCGAATGTCTCTCCATTGACCATCAGCTTCCGTTTTCACTGGGGGTCCATAGGGCTTGAGTCCAGGGCCAGGAGTGGAAATCCGTCCACCATCCCACCCTTCTGGCTGGTGGAGTTTATGGCCTTGGGACCCAGTAAGGGGGTTAAATCCCGGGGTTTTTCCGCAGGGTCTCCCTGGTTCCAATCACCAGCCTGCTCCAAGGCAGTGAGGTGGGCCTCCACATCCCCACCCTCCTTAACCAGGGGCAGCAATTTAGGATCGAGGTTCCCTGCGGAGCTGGCATCCCGGGATCTGTCCCCACTTACCCCTGGCCAGTCCCCTATGCCTCTCCATTCCACCACCGCAAGTTCACGCTGCTGCTTCTTCTGTAGGTCTTTCTCGGGCTCTTGCTGTCTCTCACCGTCCTCTTGCTCTCTCGGACTCAGCTCCAGTCCCATCCGTCTCCGATCCCCTGCTGGGGAACCCGATCGTGAAGACCCCCGTCTGGTTGGGGACCAGACTCTTGGGGATGCCAGGCTATCACTCCAGCTGCTCCCAGATCCTGCTGTAGCCCCATTGGGGTCAGGAATCTGCTCCCTGGAATGGTCATCTTCCTCCAGCCGCGTGATTAACTGGGCTTTAGTGAGCTTTCCAATGGGTATCCCTCTCTTTTTGCACAGGGTTACAATGCTCTTCTTAAGGAGAAGGCGATACGCCATCACTTCACTGCTCCCAAGTTTGCTGTGGACTCGCAGGCCTGTGTGCTCTTAGCTCCCCACGGTTTCCAGGAAGAACCCCAAGTGTGCCAGCCCTTCTCCAGGTCACCGCCTCTTTGCCAGGGTCGAGCTGCAGCTCCTGCGCCCCTGGGTCCACTCACGGCACCCCCAGGGGAACCCTGTCCCTGCAAAATTCCTTCTCTCTCCCAGGGCCAAGCCGCAGGCTCCTCCGCCCCTGGGACTGCTCACTGTAGCCCCCAGGGGGACCCCCTCATTGCACAGTCCTTCTCGCTGGACACACACTCCCAGGGGTTAAGCGTAGCTCCTCCGCTCCCCGAAACCGCTCCTCCGTGAGCCTTCAGCACGCCTGGTCCTCGTTAGCACCCCTTCATTCTACTGCTCCCCAGTTACTTACTGCAGGAAGCGCCGTTCACGGGGTGCAGAACATCCCGCCGCTGCCACCAGTTGTCACGGAGTATAGGGGAGTCCGGCCCTGCACCCCTCTTCCCCGGATTCACTGGGAGTCTCAGCCAGTCAGTAGAACAGAAGGTTTATTAGAGATGCCAGGAACACAGTCCAACCAGAGCTTGTCAGTACATCCAGGACCCCTCAGTCGGGTCCTTCCGGGGGGCAGGGAGCTTAGACCCCAGCCTGGGGCTCCCTGCATTTCGCCCCACAACTCCCACCGGGGCAGGGAGGCCAGACCCTGTCTGCCTCGCAGTTTTCAAACTCCAACTCTCTAGCCCCTCCTCCGCCTTTGTCTGCTTCCCGGGCCAGGAGGTCACCTGATCCCTTTGTTCTCACACCTTCAGCTCTCACCTTTGCCGGGGGAGGGGCCGGGCCATCTGTTGCCAGCAGACAGGGCCATTCTCTGTGTCCAGGCCTCTGCCTTCTAGGGCTTTGTAACAATCATGTACCGTTGTCCCACCACCTAGATACTCAAGCACCGCATAGGGGAAACTGAGGCACCCACACAGTACTCAGGGAAACCTTAACTACAGTCCTAGTTCGTCACAACAACTTACAAGGACAACAGATACAGTGTTAAGAAAACAGGATAGATAGATAGATAGATCAGATAGATGCCTCCAACAACGATAACATTCTTCAGAGGCATTTGGCACACAACTTTACTTGATTCATCGGTGTTTATATTTCCTGCCATGGTAGTGTCAGACCAATAATTCCTGCCAGTAATAACGGAATATGGAACATGAAACAATTTGATACAGTCCTCCGGATGTTCAATCAAACTCTAACTATTTCATCTACTCCATCCTGTAAAATAAAACCGAGCACAAATCGGTCCCTTTGACATAACGTTGACTATTGGGGTCAATTCCTGTCGTTTCTTAGATGTGGCCATTTTAAAAGCCAAACACGGAGTTTTTGGTTTTGGTGATGGGCTTTGTCACTCTGATCCAGGCTCTCACACAGTGATACCGGGCTGTGTCCTGGGGTCTCCGGCTGCTCGTGTGTAAATACAGCCAGTTGTTCGGATTCTCTCGGGAGACAATGAATCGCCCATTCGCTGAATCAGTGAAATGAGAACTCGTTCCTGTGTACTCCGCCCTTGAGCAGGGGCGGGCGGCTATACTAATTTGGCCGCCCCAAGCTGCCGAATTGCCACGGCGGCGATCACGGAATGCCGCCCAATGCTTGATGCTGCCCCAAGCACCTGCTTGGAAACTGCTGTCTGGAGCCGGCCCTTCCCCGGAGACCCGCTCCAGACACTACCCAGGAGCCTGACGGACCCAGCAGTGAACTTGAACCCGGAGACTTTACAAGCGAGGCGTAGTCAAAGGGCACCTGCAGGTCCTATGTGCGAACGAGCAGTTTCTGTAGGTACAGAGTTGGAACATGATGTTTTCCAATCTCCAGTGCCGCTTTTCCGTCTTGTCCCCAAGGCTGGGCTGTGCCCCTAGTGGTGGATTGGAGAAGCGGACTCTGCAGCCCCCCCCCCCCCCCCTTTGTATTATTATTAAAACAAGGACATGAATATTTTGGAGGGGTTATTTATTTTATTTATTCATTTAACCCAGGATTGTTTTTGTCCTAGGAAAATGCTCCTTGTGCCAGAAAACCCACCATAGGTGAAAAATAATTCAAATAACCAGACAAAGAAATCAAAACCAAAGCAAACGCACAAACAAACTTGGTGGGTTCCAGTGCCAAAAGCGGAGTGACCAGGGCCCTTCTGCGGGAGTGTGTCACGGAGAGACAGTGGTGATTCTAAGCGGGATCCCTGCCTGGTGAAGTGAAGAGGGCCCTATACAGAACCGGAATGAACCAGGCCTGTGTTATGCAGGCGGTCAGATAGTTTCTCATACTGCTCCGTTCCCGCCTTTATGTCTATGAATCTGTGACTGTCCGGCACGTTGTGTGGGCTCAGAATTTGTCCCGTGGAGAGGAAAGAAAGAGGAAGCGACCCAAATGAGAATGTTCTGTCCTTTGCGGGAACTTGTGTTAACTCCTTCACCTTGTGTAAAAGCAAAGAAGAGGAACAATAACAAGGGGTTGTTGCTGCTGGGCCCTTTCCCATCACTGATCTCATTTTCACGTACACACCTTGGGCGCCCCCAACACCGAACGGCTTCTCTAGTTACTGCAGGGAGAGGTTTTTGTTTGAGCTCAGACCGGCTTCCCCTCAATGTGTCTCTCGCACAGTAATACCGGGCGGTGTCCTCGGATTTCAGGCCGGTCATTTGCAGATACAGCTCGCTCTTGGCATTATCCCTGGAGATGGTGAATCGGCCTTTCACTGAATATGAGTAATATGTACTTCTCCCAGTGCCGGTTATAGCAGCGACCCACTCCAGTCCCTTCCCTGGAGCCTGTCGGACCCAGTTCATCCAGTAGCCGCTGAAGTCTAACCCGGAGGCTTTGCAGGAGAGGCGCAGAGAGTCTCCGGGTTTTTTCACACCTCCGCCGGACTCCACCAGCACCTGGGATCGGGCGCCTGAGAATAAAGACAGGTTGTAAATATCGGTATAAAAAGCAGCGCTAACACAATATTCTTCACGCTGCCCGTTATTCAGAGGAGGAAAATACCTTCCAAAGCCGCTACAGCGAAAATTACAAGGAGCAGAAATCCCATTTTCCCGGCTGCTGGAGGGGAAAGTTCTCGGGGGACTGGCTGGTCACTGCTCAGACCCAGGGGTTGGTGATTGTGTCTCCGGGTGCAGCCTGGGCAGAGAGAGGCGCAGATTTAAACAGGAAACTGTCCCCCTCGTTTGCATATCCCGCTCCTTATAAGACACACTAACGCCTTGCCTGGACGATCTCATATCTTGCCCTCTGAATCCGCGGAGGGGAGTAACTGTGCAGCGCTCTGGCCCAAATCCCATTGAAACCCCAGGGGATTTTTAAGTGTCTCTGTCTCACGGAGGTGTTGTGAAAGCAAATATATTGCAGATTATGAGGGGCAAATATAGCACCGTTACTTGGGGCTATGCACGAGCGTGTGACGAGACTCACAGTCCTGAATCGCTGCTAGTCCGCTATAATATTATCGTGAATCATAATAAATAATGATGAACTAATACTAACGTATTCTTTCTATTGTGGTTGGATCTGGGAGCCTCGTTTCGGAGCCCAGTAGTCGAAGCCCTGCGCCATCTCTGGAGTTGCAGATGTTCCCTTTCCCAAAGATTGGTGGGTCGGATATAATTGATTTTGCGTCAGTCCCAGCACCCGGGGAGTGTGTCGATGCTGGGTACAGTGGGGTGGGATGTGGTGAGTGTGAAGGGGAACCCAACCGGTGTGTAAGTGGCAGGGGGTGACATAGGAAAGCGCCCCTCATACTTTTTCTCCTGTCTCCGTGTAAACGTCTAACTTAGGTAAATTCCACGGAGGCCGGAACAAGAAAGTGGAGCTGGGGGGCAGGGATCGGTAGATTCCCCTGTTTTCTCTCTTTTCTCCTCGGCAGAGTTTGGTGTTTGATCCCCGCCAGCAGCGACCTGATTCTGAAAGCGACAGGGCAGGTTTCCCCTCGCTGTGTGTCCCTATCTCGCACAGTGATACCGGGCGGTGTCCTCGGGCTTCAGGCCGGTCATTTTCAGATACAGCAGGTTGGTGGGGTTGTCCCTGGAGATGGTGAAGCGTCCCTGGAAGGGCTGTGCGTAGCTGATGGTAGTTGAAGTTGGGTGTATTTCCCGATCCACTCCAGTCCCTTCCCAGGGGCTTGGCGGACCCAGCTCATCCAGTAATCGCTGAAGGTGAACATGGTTTATATATCTTGAATTGGCAAAGGAAACTTGGGAGGAGGGATAGCTCAGTGGTTTGAGCACTGGCCTTGTGAGTTCAATCCTTGAGGGGGCCATTTAGGGATCTAGGGCAAAAATTGGGGCTTGGTCCTGCTCTGAGCAGGGGGTTGGACTAGAACCTCCTAAGGTCCCTTCCAACCCTGATATTCTATGAAACTCAGGATGTTGTTGGGGCTGAGATCATTACATGATTTGGGATCCTAATCACTTCCTCTGGGATTTAGGCTTCTCAATTTAAGTCATTTCTGAAAGTTGGACTTGGGCTCCCAGCTCCCTTAAACTGCTCTCCCTCTGTCAAATGGGAATTATATTTTTCTACTTTAAGATTCACTGATGAATTTTGCATATCTTACATTAGGGGTCTCAAACTCAAATGACCACGAGGGCCACATGAGGACTAGTACACTGGCCTGAGGGCCGCATTAGTGACACTTTCCACACGCCCCCTCCCGCCCTTAGCCCCGCTCCCACTCCACCCCTTCCATGAGGCCCCTCCACTGCCTCGCCTCTTCCCACGCCTTCCCTGCCCCCATTCCAACCCCTTCCCCCAAATCCCCACCCCAATTCTGCCCACCCCCATCCCCGGGGGTCCAGGAGGGGTGTGGGGTGTGGTGGGGGCTCAGGGCAGGGAGTTGGGGTGTGGGGTGCAGGAGGGGTGAGGGGTGCAGCAGGGGGTCAGGGCCGGAGTGCAGCAGGGGGCTGAAGGCAGGGGTGCGGGGGGCAGTGGGTTGGGATGCATGAGGAGTCTGGGGTGCAGCATGGGGCTCAGGGCAGGGGTTTGGGGTGCAGGAGAGATGCGGGGGGCAGCAGGGGGCTCAGGCAGGGGGTTCTGCTGCCTGTGTAAAGGCGTTCTCTTCCTGTGACAGTCTGAGACCTGATCTTAGGCTAAGGCAAGGATCTCAAACTCAAATGACCAAGAGGGCCACATGAGGACTAATACATTGTCCCAAGGGCCGCATCACTGACACCCCCCTTCCCGCTTCCCGGGCCATGCCCCCACGCCACCCCTTCCATGAGGCCCCACCCTGGCCTCCCTCTTCCCCTGAGCCAGTGCTCCCCACTCCCTCCTGGAAAGCGCTAGGTGCCGCCAAACAGCTGTTTGGCCAGGGGAAGCACCTGGAGGTAGGTAGAGGAGCTGGGGCCAGCGCACGGAGGGGCCAGGGGGGGAGCAGGGAGAGCGGCTGCTCCCCCTGTGAGGAGAAGCGGCGCTAAGGCGCCACCCCAGCCCCGGACCGGGCTGTGTGGGGGTCGCTTTAAAAGGGTGTTAGCTCCTGCCGCTGAGGGGAGCTGGGGGCCTTTTAAAGCGGCCCCCTCAGCCCCGCTACCGGGATTCAAAAGGCCCCGGGGCTCCGCAGCGGCTGGAGCCCCCGGGCCTTTAAAGCGCTGCTGGGGTGAGTACAGGCTGAGCAGTGCCTTTTTATAGCGTCCCCGCTCCCCCGATGCTCCAAACCTGGCCACGCCACTGGGGGGGAGGGGAGCTTGGCAGCCACCGGAAATAACTCAGGGGGTGGCATGGGGAGCTTGGAGGCTGCTGGAAATAAATGGGGGGGAGGAACTTGGAGGCCTCCGGAAATAACTGGTGGGGAGAGGCATAGGGAGCTTGGCGAGCGCAGCAACTACCTCTGCGGGCCACACCGCGTGTTTGAGACCCCTGGTGGGCTAAGGCCTTTGGCTAAGCTGTGAATAGACTATTCCCTAATTTCCCACAGCAGCCGCGTTTCTTGCAATTGGTAATGGTCGCTAACAGAGACAGAAAATGGCCCAGTTTGTTGCCTGCTCCTATCAAGTGTAGCGATTCTTATCTCCCTCCCTCTGCAATTGACTTCAGCTGGAGCAGTGGGGAGCACTTCAGGGTCCCTGCAAGGACTGAACCAATAAGTAAATAGTAACGGCTGTTTTAAGAGCTGATTGATCTTCTGCTTTTATGTTCTCTATGCTGGATGCAGGGAAAGGAGGGAGACCAGCCTGTCCCGTTCTGAGTGTGTTTGCTGCCCTGGGCTCCTTGCAGCTCCGGAGCGCCACCTGCTGGGGGCTTCTTTTTAAATTAACCCCAGGCGAGGTTTTTGTCTGAGCTCAGACCGGCCTCCCCTCACTGTGTCTCTCGCACAGTGATACACGGCGGTGTCCGCCGCTTTCAGGCCGGTCATTTGCAGGTAGAAAGTGGAGCTGTCCTTGGAGGCTGTGAATCGGCCCTGGATTGCCGGGGCGTAGCTGTTGCTAGATGAGGAATAATAATAAAGCAGCCACTCGAGCCCCTTTCCCGGAGCCTGTCGGACCCAGTTCATACCATAGCTGCTGAGATCAAAGCCGCTCGCGGCACAGGTCAGTTTAGTGGATTCTCCGGGTTTCTTCATTTCCGGGCTGGACTGGGCCAGAACCACCTGTGCCCGGGCCCCTGGAGAGAAACAAAGCGGGCTGTTAAAAGTCAGGTTTAAAAACAACCAGAGAGACAAACAGATACACTAGAGAGAAGGCGACAATCCCTGGTCTGACTCCCCGGATCTCGATGTCCTCCCACGCAGGATGAGCTGTAGAGGGGATTTTTCTAAAGCACTCGCATTATTTAGCAGCACAAGGAGCGCTATTGACTTGCCTAGACAGACGTTCCTAGATAACTTAGGGACTTTAGGAAAAACCCTCCGCCCATGAACTGCAGAACGATCTGAAACCGGCGGGTGAGCAGAGAAACAAACGCACATGAGAGTCCAACCAGGAACACGCAGATTCTCAGCGGGCCCAGCATGGTGATGGGATGGGAGCGCAGCCGTGTAAGTCCCTGAGCGAGGTGCAGGGCCTTTGGCGGAGATGCCGGAGTCGGTGGTTAAGTAGGAAGCCGGATCTGGCAGCTTTGCATATTTCGGGGAGAGACGGGCGGGTGGGAAATAAAACAGGCCGAATTCAGTGAGAGGCGCAGGCCAAGAAGGGGCCGAGGGGGTGGTGCGAAGCTGCAAGGATTTGAGTATGACCTGATATAAAAAGTAGAAACCAGAACTCTCCGCAGGAAAACAGGACTATGGGCAAATAGAAGAGGGGAGACTGTTCTCTCGGCCTTAGGACACTGCCTAGAGACAGGGATGATTCTTTATTCTGCCTTCTTGTAATTTAGCCCCCTGTGCCAAAGCCGCTGCCTAGTTCTTTCTAATCCTTTCCCTGCCAAAGGCCACTGCTTTCCTACCCTGAACAGAAGTGTAGCCATGAAGAATGGAATCTGCATCGGTCCCATAATTCTATCCCTCCCACATACACCTCCACCTTTATGGCCTAGGGTAGGGAGGGGCTCCCCAAGGAGACGTGGCTTGTGATCAAGGCACCGGGCTGTGAATCAGGAGCTCTGCGAACTCCCTGGTTTGGGGCAAGTCCCCGATGCTGAGATTTTTCCAAGAGGACGAAAGGAGTCGGGGCCCCGTTTGCATTGCAATGCCTGGGATGTGGGGAAAAAAATTGCCTAGGCCCCTTGGAAAACCCCAACCTACAATGGCTTTTTCATAGTTCAGCATCCAACCCTGATTTCCCCTAGTCAGTCTAGCTATCCAGGCCCTGATTATATTCAGCAGGCACCAAACAAACCAACTCTGCCTCTCTGCGCTCACCTATTACAAGGACGCCTTTAATTGCTCCAGTGGTTTATTGTGGAACCAGACAAGACAATGCCCCCTAGAAGCCCAATTTAGCCTTGTTTAGTGGGGTGCAAAATTCAAGGACAGGCTACCCCATGACCCTTGACGACATAATCTCCTCTATTCCCTTTTCTTATTTCATTGCTTATGGTCTGAAAAGCCCGTGATGCCGCTCTTGAGGTAGATTATAGTTCTGCGTTGCTGGTCAATGCCTAAAACGATCTCTGCTCTGTCAGCATAGTGAGTGTTTCATGATCAATGCGTATTTGGAAAGGACAAAGCACTGGAGGCTTTATAATCTATGCTCCTCTCTGTCAAAACAGCGCATTGATGCGGAGACTGCTGGCAATGAGCCGAATGGAGAAGGGCATAGGAGGGTTTTGTGCTAACCGCAGTAGGTTTCTGCTCTCGGGCTCACTGTCAAGGCGGTGCCTTCCCTTACTCGGAACACCTCTGCGTGCTTCCCTACATTGTGCTTCTATCCCTTGGTGAAGGTCTGGACAGTGAGTGGTTGATTTTGGGCGCTGCTATAACCATAATCTTTGCTATTTTAATTCATCTTTGGTCCCCATAATTATGAAGAGCGGGGGAAGTGTTTCTAACTCTCCACAGAAGCTTTGGGTAACTCCTTTTTAAAGCATTGCCCGGGTGACTTAGGAACGCGAGTCCCACTGACCTTCAATTTCACTTGTTTTCCTGAGTCACTTAGGTGATTTTTTATTAACATCACACTTAACTGGGCCCTTGTTCTTCCAGGCGCTGTAGGACTCTCTAACAGGAAAGACGGTCCCTGCCCGTAAAGGAGTCCAGTCTGTGTTTATGACCAGAAGCATCAGGTGGGGCCAACGAACAGATTGGGCAGCACAAGGGAACAAGGAGACCATCAGAGAGACTGTGGTTAGCAGAGCTCTCCGCACACCGCCTCCAAACCAGTGTGTTCTAGGTGTGCTGATGGCACAGGTGACGGGATGGGGGAACTAAAGGAGGATAACTCAGGGGCCTCGCTGATTTGTACTGGGAGCTGTTTCTGTGCCGCGGGGTATTTGTAAGGGGCCGGAGCACTGTGACACGCCCAGTCTCACACAGTAATACACAGCGGCGTCTTCCTCTTTCAGGCCGTACATCTGCAGATAGAGGCTGGAGCTGTCCTTGGAAGCGGTGAATCGCCCCTGGATGGCAGGTGAGTAGAAGATGCTGGCCTGGGAATAGTAGTAAACCAGCCACTCCAGTCCCTTCCCCGGAGCCTGTCTTATCCAAGTCATGATAGATGTGCTGTGATCAGCCCCCGTCACAGCACATTTCAGAATAGTGGACTCGCCTGGCTTCCTGACTTCCGGACCTGACTGGGTCAGGACAACCTGGGACAGGACACCTGACAAAGAAAAAGAGAACTTTTAAAAATACTCCTCTGTCCATGCACTAGCAAGAGCTGCCCTTCCTTCTGTCCATCCACTCATTCTACCTGCTCTCTGCATGCTGGCTATCTATTCTTTCTGAAATATTCATCAAACCATCCCTCCCTCTGTATGCATGCTGGTTGGATCTCTCTCTCTCTCTCTAATCTATCCCTTCACGACTGTAGTTTCCGACCAGATTTATGATGGTATTTACATAATTATTAATAAATCATTAACTAACATGAAAATCTGATCAGGAAAATGAAGCTGCGGACAGTTAAGGGCACAGCCATTGGACTGGATAGGTGAATGCAGAAGGTCGCTTGCAAATGGAATGAAAAAGCTTCTTTGGACTACTGAGTTTTTAAATAGCAAATAAGATTGGAGAGTTTTGCATATCTTTGAGGGAAGTTATATATGTAGATGGGGAAAATGCCCATTTGTTCTAAAGGAGAACACGACATCCTCCTTCGTAAACAATGTTAAGAAAGAAAGAAAGAAATTGCTTTCTTCCATTCACAAATACCAAATGCAACTTACTCGTTATTAGCATCACCCATTGGTATTTCAATTATGTGCCTCTTCCAGAAATATAAATTGAGTGATGAAGGAAAGAATCATCGAGGAGTAACTCTGAGGACAACTTAATGTCTACTGCTAATTTATCCTTTATTCCCATCCTGATGATCCTTAAAAATTTACTCATTGGAGAATAAGACGTTTTCAGTCAGAAGATGTCTCACCCGCTAGCTGAGCGTATCAGAGACTCCCCAGTATAACAAATGCAAGATTTCAATAAGGAAAGTCCTGCACAGAAGTAATGCATATGTACTTTATTTGATCACAGGGTATAGAGCCGGAAAGAAGAAACAAGTTGTGTAAACGTATGTTTGATTGACTGTTTGCTTTGCAATAAATAAAACTTACCTGACCGCAAAACAGCATAGCGTCAATGAAGCCAAAACCCCTTATTTAGTAAAGTCTCTGTCTCTGTCTCTCTCTGTTAGAAAAAATAATAAAATAATAGACGGGGTGACGTGTAGGCTGCTTTCCCTGTTTTGGGTCTATTGGGCTAGAGGAGGGTGGGAGATGGCGAGCCAGCACTCCTGGGTTCTAGTTCCCGCTCTGGTGGGAGCAGAGAGCGAGAGAAGGGGACAAATCGCTGGCTTTCGCAGAGTCTCCTTTCCGGTATTTGAAATGGTCCCAATCATTGTGCCTACGCGATATCTACCCCGCGCGTAGTAACACGTGCCTGTATCTTCTGCTGCAGCAGAGCGGACCTGTCAGTCGGACTCGTTCCTGGCTGTGTCTCAGTTACGACACAAAGGGTCATTTTGCCTGGTGTTGGAGGGGAAAGACCTCAGGGAATTGGCTGGTCACTGCACAGACCCAGGGAGCTGCGGATTGTGTCTCCGGATACAGTCTGGGCAGAGAGAGAGACAGATTTAAACAGGAAACTGTCCCCCCTATTTGCATATCCCGCTCATTGTAAGGAACGCAAACTCCTTCCCTGAAGGCTGTGAATTGCCTGCTCCGGGATTCAGAGACGAGTCAGATCCCGCTTCCTGTGGCTCTGTGCAGCTCCCAGCCCCGGTGCGGTGGGGTGGGGTATGAAGAGGGAAAGAAGCAGCTGCCAGATGAGATGTGAGCCTAATTCTCCGGTTATTAACGTTGGGCCTGATTGTCATCAGATTATCCGGGCGTGGGGACTGGGTCTCCGGAGCCTCTGCGAACGTCCCATCAGTGGGGTCAGTGACAGGGAAGGGTCGGGTCACAGGGTTGCATTGGGCTGGGACACCCGCTGGAGAGTTAAATTCCCCGGGGTGGCGAGCGCCGTGTGTCTGGGAGTCTTTGTCTAGCTGAGGATGCGGGCGGCGCTGAAGGGAGACGATTATTAAACACTGAGATTCAAATTGTTGCTCACACTCCCATTCCTGTTCCCATTCCCCCTTCTACGGCGCTTCCCACTGAGACCTCGGTTGTAACCTCACTGGGGTAGAGACAGTCCTTGTGTTCTGTTTGGTACAGGGCCGAGCACTCTGGGGTCGTGGTCTGTGATTGGAGGCCTTGCGCGCTAGGGCCACAGCCAACCCCAACTCCTACACTACTAATAAAAAGAGTAATAATGATAAATTCTATTCTCACATTCATCCCCCTCGAACCAGACACGCCTCTTTCCAGTCCCCTCACCAGTCTGACGCACGGTCTTTTTAATATCGCCCTGCTCCTTCTCACACCTCCTGATGTTCCCATTAACACTCATCTTCCTGTTTGCATGTTTTTACATTTTCCTTTTCACTCTCCCACACATGTCCAGTCACACGCCCTTTCCTGTTCCCTTTCCCACTCACCGTCCCATTCCTGTTCACACTGACATTCCTATTCCCATCCAGTCAGACTCCCATTGCAGGGGTAGGAGCCTGGGCGTTCGGCCCTGAGTTAATTCTAAGCACGAACAGAGTCAGGGCAGAGTGTTTGAATGTGCTCCCAGGAACGGTACCAACCAGTGCAAAAGTCACACCCAGGAAGCCACATGGCCTATTAAACAGGATGCTACAGTGAACCAAAACAGCACAGGGGATTCTTTGGGGGTGTGTGTGTCAGAAGTTGAGGGGTCAAGAGCGTGTTGAGGCAGGGGAAGGAGATGGAAGGAGTCTTCATGAACTAATTAACGCCTGTAATTGCACATCTAGGTTATTTGCCTGCTGTGAAATTAACCGTGGGGCAGAGGGTGAAATGAAATCACGGGTTTCTTCCTTTACTCTCCTTTGCGCCGAAGGGCTCGTTGGTACCTGCAGCCCTCGAGCGCCCCCAGTGGCCACGTTCTCGCGCAGTCACAGCGGAAGCGTTTGGCTGAGGTCAGGTTGGTTTTATTCTCCTCTGATGTCTGCACAGTGAACACGGGGCGCGGTTCTCGTCTGGGCTCCGGCTGCCAAGTTTGTGCAGACCTGGGAATAGAGCCCACGTGTCCCTATCCGAGCGGGCTCGCGACTACACTGCACTCACTGCCCCCCCAATAAACTACTCCACCAATGGAGCCGTCTCAGCAGGACGGGTCTGCTTCCCTGGAACAGGGCGGCTGGCCGCAAAGGAGAGAAGGGCCTGGGACCGGCCAACCCTGATTACAAAGGAGCCAAACCTGGGTGAGATCAGGTGATTTCCCTGAAAAGAGCAACAGGGGCTGCGGTGAAGGGCGGATTCTCACTGCTCGTCCAGCAGAAACTCCTGGGGGTGAGGACCGAGACTCCAGCCAGGCGGGGTAACTGATGGGACCGAGTGTAAATCCCCCCGGGCCCAGTGAGGCGGGGCCGGACCCTGGATCCCTGCTTTCTGTGGCCCTCGAGTTGCTTAGAGCAGCAGGGAAAATCCGAACCATTTCAAACTGAACAGACTGAATCGCTTGTGGGACCCGCCCGCAGCCGGACTGGCGGCATCGAGCCAGCGGGGACTTCCCTTGCTGACCGCAACGCGAGGTTTTTGTTTGAGCTCAGCCCGGCTTCGCCCCACTGTGTCTCTCGCACAGTGATACCGGGCGGTGTCCTCCGCCTTCAGGCCGGTCATTTGCAGATACAGCAGGCTCTTGGCATTATCCCTGGAGATGATGAATCGGCCTTTCACAGCCGAGGAATACCACTGGCTCGATCCACCCGTGCTAATATGAGCCACCCACTCCAGCCCCTTCCCGGGAGCCTGGCGGACCCAGCTCATCTGGTAGCTGCTGAAGGTGAAGCCGGAGGCTTTGCAGGAGAGGCGGAGAGAGTCTCCGGGTTTCTTCACATCCCCTCCGGACTCCACCAGCTGCACCTGGGACCGGACCCCTGGGAATACAGACAGGTTACACATTACTCCAATATCAGGGGCAACAGTGTAATGTCCCCCCAGCACAGTGACGGGGCTAAAATACCTTCTAAAGCCGCTACAATGAACAACAAACGGATCCAAAGTCCCATTTTCCCTGGTGTTGGAGGGAAAAGTTCTCAGGGCAATTGGCTGATAACTGCCCAGACACACGCAGCTCTGGGTTATCTCTCCGAGCGCAGCCTGGGCAGAGGGGGGGCGGATTTAAATAGGAAACTCTCATCCCTATTTGCATATTCTCCCCCTTTTAAGAGAAACAAAATTGGATGTGATGCATTACATGCAGTAGGGCTCGCTGGGGGGGGAGATTATTCCAGACGGTGTTTGTGCAGCGCCGGGCACACTGCGATGGGACCCTGAGTGCACTTTCGACAAAGGAAAAATAAAGAGCTGCCGGAAGGTGCTCGATTGCTCAGAAGGAGATTTGGGGGCGGGAGAACAGACTCGTTATTTGGCTGTGGGAGACTCAGAGCTGTCTGTGGAGATTTGCCGTGTAATGGGGAAAATTGTGTTTTTAATCTGTTATAAAAGAAACAGATGAATGAGGTTGACTCATAAGGGAGTAAAAATATGAATAAGGCGGGGCGGGGTGAATCTCAGCTCTAGAGCCCCCCGCACACATGCGCAGTGGGGCTGTGGAACGGCCGGTCACTGGAGTTAGTGACGGGGGAGGGCTCGGGTCACCCACCCGCTGGGGAGCGGAGATAACTGGGGGCTCTGGGAGAGAGCGGGGATTGTCCACACACCCCTTCCCAGCCGGGCCAGGCTCCCCTGACACGTGCCAGAGGGAGCTATGTCCTGGCGGGCGCCGACACAGGGCTCAGGGCCAAACGCCCATGTTCTCACTCCCGGGAGTCCCCCATTGATTGCAGAGAGATCAGGGCTGGGGGGGCGGGGAACAAGTCGGGTTGTGCTCCACCTTGGGGCGCTGCGGGAGGTTCCCATGGGACTGTGGCGTTAAAAGCTGGTGTCATATGGGCGTCCCCACCGCGGTGCTGGGGGGTCACTCCTGCCCCCCGGCTGCCCTGTGAATAGGGATGCTACAGCCAGGGGTGAGCACGGGCAGGGCAGCCCCCGGCGCGCTGCAGGGGGAGCGGGTTGGTGCTAAAGGAGAAGCTATAATGTTATTATACATTGCTGTGCACCTCAAACCACTGCCATTGCTGTACACACTGGGACGGGGACAATGAGGCCGAATCAGACACGGAGGAAGAAAGTGAAGTGTGAGATCAGACTGGTGAGCCCCGGGTGGGAGGGAAGGGAAATGATGTTTTGGGGATTTGGGGAGGGGACAAGTTACTCTCATTTTTGGGTCATGGTGTTGTCCCAGTGTGAAAGTCATAATCAGTCAGCAGCCACGGTAATCAGAGACCACTAGGGGGAAGTAGACGCCTCGCCTACGCAAGACCTTGCATTTTTAGTTGTCCTTCGAGCCGGGAAAAGAATACTGTCTCTGCAAAAACAGCCATTGTTATACCAGTTTTTACTGACCAGATAACAGACATCTGAGATCTGGTAACCACCAATCAAATGTTAACACACCAGGGCTTTGTCTAAGTGTGTATAAAAGACCTGTAAGTTCTGTGTTAATTAGAGTCCTGTCACTGGACAGACTCTCCTTATTCTATAGAATAAGGAATTATTTTCCTTATCCCTGTCTGGCTGTTATTGGCTCTCAGCTAGACGGACCCGATATTTCGGTAACACCAGTAAGGTGGACGATCCCCAGAAAAAAGCGTGGAGGCCTCAGTTCCCTCCTCCCTCACCAGCCAGCATTGCCCCTCTACGTTCCGTTGTGTTTGAAAGCTCGCGTGGTCACGGTTTTACGGCTTGTAAAATATTCCGCTCTCGCATGTCTTGGTGACGGTGCCCCAGGCCAGGGCAGATGGACTCAGAAGGAAAAGGAGAAGCCCGGAGCAGCAGACACTGGGAAATGCCCCAAATCTTGGTCTCTCTGACTCTGCCCTCGCTTCTCATACATGGGTCTCTGCTTCTCCCTGCATGAACCTTTAATGTCTTTATTCTCTTAGTAGCTGGATGTTCGGTCTCTTAGACACATGCACACAGAACCCCCACCTTCTAGGCCACAGGAATCAGATCATGTTCTTAAAAGACTGATCGTTATTAAACAAAAATAAAACCCAGATGTCACGATTCCCCCCTCCCCCACTCTGAACTCTGGGCAGCTGCATGAAAGACCCCTGAAGCTTATAATTTACCAGCTTAGGTTAAAACTTCTCCAAGATAAAAATTATTTCCCTTGGCCTTGCTGCCACTACCAACTGCTTTTCAGAAAAATTCAGGGAAAGGTCACTTGGAATCCCTATGCCCCCAATGTGTCCCCCCAAACTCCTTCACTTCCTTTTCTGTGGGGTCTTGAGAATAAAATAGCAACCAGTTGCCTTAGCAATGTGAGCACAGACCAGACCCATTGTCTTTAAGACACTGAAATCAATCAGGTTCTTAAAAGAAGAACTTTTATTATAAAGAAAAAAGCAAAAGCATCACACCTGCAAAATCAGGATGGAAGGTAACTTTACAGGGTAATAAAAAGATTTAAAACACAGAGGATTCCCCTCTGGGCTCAGCTTCACAGTTACAAAAGCAGGAATGAAACTACCACTTTAACATAAGGAAATTCACAAACCAAAACAAGAGCTAACCTAACACATTTCCTTGCCCTACTCACAATTTCTGTGGTTTTAGATTAATTATTCCCAGTATATTTTACAGGAGATATTGTTCCTGCCTGGCTTCTCCCTCCGTCCAGAGAGGGAACCCACATTGAACAACAAAACAAATCTTTGTCCCCCAGATCTGAAAGCATCTTCTTTCCTCATTGATCCTTCTGGTAAGGTGCCAACAGGGTTATTTGAACTGCTTAACCCTTTACAGTTAAGGCAATCCAGTACAGCTGTCAAGGAGAGATTTTATGTTACTGAATGGGAGGGCATACATAGGTTGCTTTCCTTCCCCCTATATTCATGACAACAGTTCTGGCAAAATATTGCTTGGTTACTAGATGTTATAGAGCAACTAAAAAAAAGTTTAAAGATGCAGAGAATTGTTTCCCTGGGATTCAGCTTGTAAAGTTACAGTACAAGGAGGAAGTTATATGTGCTCAGCACAAAGAAGTCGAACAAACCCCAAATAAAGAAATAACCTGATTACATCTGACTAAACATTCCCTGTTCTACTTATATATCTGTAGTTCAAGGTTTAGTCCATTCCTAGGCATGGGTTTCACTGGATTATCAATGCCTTCCAGCCAACAGGAACCAGGAAGGGCTGCTGTTTCCGATTCAAAAGCCCACACTCTCGCCTCACTGGCTCTCCTGGCATCCTGTCAACTCACTTCCTGCTTCCCTAAGCATCCCTGGGACTGAGATAGCTTCCCTCTCTTCCGGGGATTGCTCTAGGGCTCACTGTCTATCGTTTTAACCCTGGAAGGCAAGAAAATTAGGGTTAGGTGTAAAGAATTAACACTATTTAGCTAACTGAATGGCTGGAACATCCAAAGAAATGGTGTCCCCCCGCCTTTATCACATGCCCCCCAAATCACAGACAGTGCTGGGCAGCCTGGTCTAGGTTGGGTCCACACTGTCTGTGATTTCTTCCGGGAGGTCTAGGAGAAAACACAGGTTAAGACACATGAACATACAAACATTAATATTGATAACATGAAGAACTAAACAATATTCCCCACATTCAAGGAAATCAATGACTCAGAATACAGGGACGGTTTTAACCATCTGAGTCTGGAAATTAGTCTGGAAAACTCTCACGGGAGAAAAAAGAAAATAAGAAAGAAATACTTGTGGCACCTTAGAGACTAACAAATTTATTTAAGCATAAGCTTTCATGGACTACAGTCCGCTTCATCGGATGCATGGAATGGAACACTCAGTGAGAGGATATTTATACATTCAGAGAAACATGAAAAGGTGGAAGTAACCATATCAACTGTAAAAGGCTAATTAATTGAAAGGAACTGTTATCAGTAGGAAAGAGACTTTTGAAGTGGTAATCAACATGGCACATTACAGACAGTGATCACGGGAGAGTGCATCAGCCACTTTGTTAGAAGCTCCTGAAATGTGTTGTATTTCAAAATCAAAGTCTTGGAGACACAAGCTCCACCGAAGAAGTTTCTTGTGAGTCTCTTTGACTATGTGAAGCCACTTTAGCGCAGCAGGTCAGTCTGTAGGTGGAAACGCTGTCCCCAAATGTATGGGCGTAGCTTCTCCAGAGCATACAAAATGGCGTAACTTTCCTTCTCTGAGACAGACCAGTGGCTTTCCCTCTCAGAGAGCTTCTTGCTGAGAAACACGACAGGGTGAAATTGTTGATCTGGCCCTTTCTGCATTAACTCGGCTCCCACACCACGCTTGGATGCATCTGAGGTTACGAGGAAAGGTCTGTCAAAGTTTGGGGGCCTCAGTACAGATTCAGACATAAGGGTGGCCTTAAACTGCTTAAAGGCTTCCTGACACTCCTCAGTCGACTTAACTGCTTTTGGTTGCTTCTTCCTCATCGGGTCTGTCAGTGGAGCAGCGATCTAGCTGTAGTGCGGTACAAATCGCCTGTAATATCTTGCCAACCCAAGGAAGGATTGGACCTATTTTTTGACTTAGGGACAAGCCAGTTGTGGATAGCCTCTACTTTAGCTTGTAGGGGGTGGATAGTTCCCTGACCCACCTGATGTCTGAGGTAAGTCACCCTGTTTAGGCCTATTTGACACTTTTTAGCCTTAACTGTCAGCCCTGCCTCCCTTATGTGCTTGAAGACAGCTTGGACATGTTCCAAGAGTTCTGCCCATGAATGAGAGAATATGGCCACATGGTCAAGTTAGGCTACTGCAAATTCTCCAGCTCCAGCTAGAAGGTTATCTACAAGTCTTTGGGAGGTGGCAGGTGCATTGGGCAGCCTGAAATGGAGCACATTAAATTCATACAGCCCTACATGGGTAATGAAGACCGACATTTTCTTGGCTGACTCATCTAGCGGTACCTGCAAGTAACCTCCAAAACCAGACCCTTTTTCTCTAGGCCACTGAAAATCAATCAGGTTCTTAAAGGTGGAACTTTAATAAAAGAAAAAGTAAAAGAATCACACCTGCAAAAATCAGGATGGAAGGTAACTTTACAGCAGGGATCTCAAACTCCAATCAACAGGAGGGCCACATGAGGACTCGTACATTAGCTCGAGGGCTGCGTTACTGACACACACACACACCCCCACCGCTGCCCCTGGCCCTGCCCCTCACTCCACCCCTTCCATGAGGCCCTGCCCCTGCCCGTGGGGTGCAGCAGGGGGCTCAGGGCAGGGGGTTGGGGTACAGGAGGGAGTGTGGGGTGTGTAGGGGACTCAGGGCAGGGAGTTGGGGTGCAGGAGGAGTGTGGGGTTCAGCAGGGGGCTCAGGGCAGGGAGTTGGGGTGCAGGAGGAGTGTGGGGTTCAGCAGGGGGCTCAGGGCAGGGGTTGGGGTGCAGGAGGGGTGCAGGGTGTGGCAGTGGGCTCAGGGCAGGGAGTTAGGTTCAGGAGGGAGTGTGAGATGTGTCAGGGGGTTGGGGTGCAGTCAGGGAACTCATGGCAGGGAGTTGGGGTGCAGGAGGAAGAGACCCAAAAAGGTTAGGTGTCCAACTCCCTTTGACATTCAAAGGCAGTTGGGTCTCTAACTTCCTTAGGTTCCTTTAAAAATCACAGTCAATGTCAACAAGGAGATTTAAACTTTCTTCATGTAGGAACTTCTGGGTTTTCTTGTCCAGCGTTTGAAGTTCAAGGTCTAGAAATCAGACTGACCTGGGATCTTTATCCAAGAATTTTTTAGCTTGGGAGCAATTAATTTTCTTCTTACTCTAAAATAGAATTGCAGAATTTACTCATCTAATACATCAGAGGAACATAGATTTCTATTGAGATCATTCATTTCCTTTGAAAGGAAACATTCCCTTATTAGTATTGCTTTATCTTTGGGGTCAACAGTTCTACAGTCTCCAATATTTTCCCTTTGGAATCAGTTGTTTTCCATGACATCACCTTTGAGGTTGGTAATAAGACTGTTCTTGTACTATTGTTTTTCCTTTCTAAAAATAAATATTCACTTTCCTTATGCAATAATTTCAAATTCCCACCAGCAGAAATGTCAAGGGAGATTACATCGTCTCATATGAAGGAGAAATTACCACACAGGAGAGATGCTAATTTCTGTGAAAGGGAATAACAATAAAATACACCAAGAAGCGCAGCATTATCGAGACATACAGGAAGGAAACCAAAGCTCACTGTACTGAGATAATTGCAGACTATCAATAGTAGAAACGAATGGAAAATGTAGTGCAAAGACTATAATCTTATCTCAGAAGATCGGAAGGAAGGGTTAGGGTTAGGGTACGGCTGGCAATAGATCACCAGTGTGGAAGGTAAAGCAGCACAGTTAAAATGAAATAATCTGATTTAGAAAAGAGAAATACCTGCTCAGACATCCACCATGTCAGAAAGAATAGGGTTACTTGTTCCATTCATGGGGAACGTAAATGAAGGTAGTTGGTTTGACACTGCACCCCATAACCTCATAATGATATTCTTATGATATGATTATAGCATAGTTATGATGCATTTTATGCAAGATGGGTTATTTAAGGTGTCACTGGAAAACTTATGATTTGCTGAATATGATTATCCTATTTGTAGGCATGTCTCATTTTTGTATCTGAAGTTATGAATATTGACTATGTGTCTGTATTTCAAATTTATTTTACACCTGGGTAATTCCCAGTAGGCTGCATCCTTTAAGTCTTGATAGGTGGTTGAGAAGGGCCTATTCAGGGTAATGAGCCATTAGGGAAAATAATAGACCTTAGGAGAAACTTATCTCCTCCCTGATGAGCCTTCCTGAGAACACTGCAAACAGCCTGTAAGTAATGGCTGATATGAATCTAGAAGAGCAGGTGACCAGACCACATGACTCTAGACTGCCTTGGGACGTCTGTATTTTTCCTCACACTGGTCTGGGAACCAAGTTTTGAAACAAAGGGTTCCCACCCTAACCTAAAGCTATATAAAGCAGGGAGCGATATCATGCCACACAAGATGACTCCTGGAGAGACCTGAGGAGCAAAGACTGAACTGGGGGAAATGCTGGACCCAGGTTAAAGAGGTTTCTAGCCTGTGTATGGAAACCTGAGAAACTCAAGCTACAAAGCAAATGCAGTTTGTGCCTTGATAAGCTGCCAGACTGCTGGCATCATCAGTCAGGGTGAGAAACTGCTCATTCATAGTCAATCTAACTAACGTGTTAAGCATAGGTTGCATTTTGTTTATTTGCTAGATAATCTGCTTTGGTTTGTTTGCTATCCCTTCTAATCATCTAAAATGTAACTTTTGTCTTTAATAAGCTTGTTTATATTTGAACCTAAACCACCGTGCTATTCAGTGAAGTATCTGGGGGAAAAAAATCTCAGTTTCATTACCACAAGTGTGCATATTCCTATCCACATTGAGGGGTGGGGGGTCAAACCAGGCAATAAATTCATACTGGTCAGTGTTTTGACCCGGGCAGGATGGTACAGCTCTGGGATCCTAGGCTGGGGATCTGGTTCTTATGTTGACTGTAGCTTCTCTATAGTTGGTTCATGCAGCGGTTGGCCAGAGCCTGCATGTAACTGCAGCTGGGTGCGTCCCTGCCTGTGGGAATGCTGGAGGAAGTGTAGGACCAGGAACGTGTCTGCATCTTGCCCCAGAAGCACAGTGTGAGAGGGAGCCCCAACTGGTGAGTCATAAATGAGACATTCCCTTTTTTTCAATAGCTTTGTCTTTGGGTCAACAGTTCTGCTGTCTCTGTTATTTTTCCTTTTTGAATCAGTTGTTTTCCATGACTTCCCCTTTGAGGTTAGTAATAAGACTGTCCTTGTACTGTTGTTTTTCTTTCTAAAAATAAATATTAGCTTTCCTCTATGCAATAGTTTCAAATTCCCACCAGCAGAACTATCAAGGGAGATTACATCATCTCATATGAAGGAGAAATTACCAGTCGAGAGAGACAGAAATTTCTCTGAAAGGGAATGACTACAGAAAACTCCTAGAAGTGCTGTAGGATCCAGACATCTGGGTAGGAACCCAAAGCTCATTTTTCTGAGATTACTGAAGACTATCAATCGTAAAGGAGAATTGAAAATGTAGTGCAAAGATTATAATTTTAACTCAGGAAATCTGAAGGAAGGATGAGGGTTAGGGTGCAGCTGGCAATAGATCATCAGTGAGAAAAGTAAAGCAGCACAGTTAAAATGAAATATTCTGATTATAAAATAGAAATACCTGCTCAGGAATCCACCATGTCAGAAAGAGTATGATTGCTTGTTCAATCTAGGAAGGAAGTAAATGAAAGTGGATGAGTTACAAAAAAACATGCCTAAGAAAGAGCAATGAATGACTTTCAGATTTATAGCATAAGAACATAAGAACGGCCATAATGGGTCAGACCGATTGTCCATCTACCCTAGTATCCTGTGTTCAGACAGTGACCATTGCCAGGTGCTTCAGAGGGAATGAACAGAACAGGTAATAATCAAATTATCCACCCCTGGTGCCCATTCCCAACTTCTGGCAAACAGAGGCTAGGGACACTATCCCTGCCCTTTCTGACTAATAGCCATTGATGGACCTATCCTCCATGAATGTATCTAGTTTGTTGACTCCTTGTGTTTGTATTTCCTTTTTTAACAAACAAGACTGTGTTTCTTTTCCTCAAATGTGATATTTATTGCTTGTAACATTTTTGAAATAAAAAAAATAGTCTCTCTCTTCTCTCTCACTGTGTATGTTTTTCTGGATTTCCATTTTTCTGTCATACATTTATGTTGCACCAGTGTCAATGTACGATTTACATTCTTGGCGTGGACATAATTTCTATGGGTGCATCATCAATTAGTGAATGAGGAGATAGAAATGTGTAAGGGAAAAGCAAGGAAGACAGTAGTTAACCCCTTCATAGAATTTACCACCATATATTTTTCTGGCAGGTTTACAGGCCCCTTTCAGGTTAAGGTACCGACCTCCATTCCTGCTTTCGGTCACGTACAGTTGTGCTTGTGGTTTGACACAATTGGCTGATTATTTTTTTTTAAGAAAAACTAAGGGTTAATCTGAAAGAATAGAAAGAGATGTCTTAAAAAAGGAGTTTTAAAACAATAAAAATTGGTTAGTTTTAGTAAGGAGAGAGTTTGGTTACTAAGGAGATGGAAGATTTTTGGTTAGGCTTATTAAGGAGAGAGACTTTTAAAGACAAACGTTTGAAAAACGTTATTATAGAACTAAAAAAATTGCAATGAAAGAGGAAAATATAAAGGTGGATTGAAGGATGAGCATTTAAAAAGAGATATTTTGAAAAAATAAGAAGAAATAATGAAGATTTAAAAAAAAAGGTTGAAAGAAAGCACAAGAGAGAAAAAAAGGGAATTTTAAAAATTAGCTAGAAATCTTGTGTTCAGTGACAAAGGGATCTGTGACAGAGCTAAAGTATACCAAACAAAAAGCTCGATTAAATGGTGAATGTTGGTTACAACAAAAGTTAAAAGGAGTAAGATAAATATTCCCCTGATTTTGTAAAATGGTGGCTAAGAGAGAAGGTGGAAGCGCAATATGCATACCTATCTGGGAGTGGAAAATGAGACCCTGCATATCCAATGAATAAAGAAACATAGTCAGTATTGTTATAGCCAAAGCACATTGCAAAGCTGGCAAGAAAGAAAGTCTCAGGTCACCCATGTGTACATGAAAGACAAGTTCAATTATTTTGCTACTTTTTGTTTCCTTTCAAATGCCATTTAGAAGATTATCCTCCTTTTTTTTTTTTTTTTTTTTTTTTTTTTTTGCTGTTCACTGCTTATGCAAGTAGTGGTCTCCTGATATTAATTAAATACTTATCACTTTTAGATAAATTGAGTAAACATTTCCATTTATTGACAATTCCATCATGGAGGAATATGAATTCTAGCGCCCTGTATAGAAAAAGTACTGTGAACTGATTCAAAGCTCACAGTAGCATAATTATGGAGTTTAGGTTAATACGTTTCATAAAGGAAGCTTAATAAATCCTTTTGGGATTCAGGAGAGTGGGGGCGGGGATTTCAGAAGCTAAGAATAAGGTTACAAAAGAGATTCACAATTGACATGTCTGTAAACAGTGTTTGGGCAGGGGGTAGGGTGTGGTTGTTATACAACATAATTTTTCTCCTTTACTTTAAAATTACAGTTATGCCCTTATTTTATATGAAAAAGTGTACAAAATACATTATACAATGTTATATTGATGTTTCTTTACAATTGACATGTCTGTAAACAGGAGCTGATCTTACTAACTTAAGATCTTTGTGTATTTAGTAAAACTTGGTAGCCATTGAGGCTCACAGCAAATTTTTTTATTGACAGTTTTCATATCTTACTCAGTTCTTGTTTTTAACATTATTTTAAAAGAATTTGGTAGTGTAGCTTACACATTTTTATGTCACAAAGCTTTTAAAAATATTAAAAAATAGCATCTCACTTTCTTAGCATAAAATGGTAAAAGAGTTTTATATTAAATCCAATTAAACAATGTAAACATTGTCACTTGTATTGTTACTTTTTACCATTAACATTTTTGTAATCAGAAGGCTTTGAAATCTAAACCCTTCTATTAACTTCATGACTTTTTGTTTTGTTTTGTGGCTTTTGTTTAATGGCAATGAAACAGATTTTTAATACAAGCTTGCTGGTTCAAATAGGCCTCATTCAAAATGTTGGTTTTTTTAAACTAAGTCTGTCTGGTTTTCTAAGCTGGTTTTATTTCTTTTTTTTTTCTTTTTTTTTAATAGAAAACTAAAGTAGCATTAGCACGCCCTCAAGTTAATTAAAGTAATATGTAAATCAACGATAAAAGTCTTTTGTATTTTACATAGAATTATTTCTAATAAAAATATTTTGTTTTATTGTAAATAATACTCAGCCTTTACAAAGCTAAAGAAAACAAAAATCTTATCTCTTGTAAAAAGGGTTAATTCTTTTAAGTTAACCTGGGCTTTGTATAATTACTTTACAGAAGTTTTCCTTTGGGAAAATCTTTCAAAATCACACCTGTGGTTTAAGTCTTCTTATCTCGTACAAAAAGCTGCTCTTAGTAACTGCTTTTGTTGCAGCTTAAAATTGTCCTCACTAAAAAATAACCAATGTTAGTCGAAAACATAGGGCGGAAACTTTTATCACTTTTATAAATTGAAGTTTATAAGGGTTCATGGTTTCAACTCTGGGGGTGCTTCTGCATGCTTGTTTATTTTTAAATTTAAACACATATGTAAAAGTGCTAAATAAATGAAAACCTGTTGGGGAAATGCTTCAGAGTGGAAGCCGTGTTAGTCTGTATCAGCAAAAATAACAAGGAGCCTTGTGGCACCTTAGAGACAAACAAATTTATTTGAGCATAAACTTTCGTGGACTAAAACTGACTTCATCATGTAAATGGAGTGGAAAATACAGTAAGAAGAATATACGTTATAGCACATGAAAAGATGGGAGTTGCCTTACCAAGTGGGTGGTCAGTGCTAACGAGCCAATTTAATTAAGGTGGACATGGCCTAGTGTCAACAGTTGATGAGAAGGGGTGAATACAAAGGGAGGGGAAATTGCTTTTGTATTGTTAACAAGGCCAATGCAATCAAGGTGGCCGATTTCCAGCAGTTGACAAGAAGGTGTGAGTGTCAACAGAGGGAAAATTAGTTTTTGTAGTGATCCAGCCACTCCCAGTCTTTATTGAGGCCTAATTTGATGGTGTCCAGTTTGCAAATTAATTCCAGTTCTGCATTTTCTCTTTGGAGTCTGTTTTTGAATTTTTTTTGTTGAAGAATGGCCACTTTTAAGTCTGTTATTGGCTGTAGACAATGAATCATGTGACTCGGTCTGGATGAAAGCTAGAGGCATGTAGGTAAGTATAGCGGTCAGTAGGTTTCCAGTATTGGGTGGTGTTTAAGTGACCATCGACCATATCACACGATCCATTGTTTACAGCCAAGGACTCCTCATTATTTTTGTGTTGGGGAAATGTTTCTTCAAACATGCTTGTCTTTTAAGTGTTTAGTCCTTTACAAAACATACTTTAAAAGTAAATTTTCAGTAAAACTTGAAGTATATAAAAAGGTTTGGACATATCTTTCATACAGGGCTTATCTCAGGAGGGGTGGGGAGGGGAGAGGTCAGGAGGGAAGGGGAGGGAGGGAGGGAAGAAGGAGGCAGTGGGATGTAGAACAGCTTCTGATTGGTCCAGTTGTTTTGCTCCCAAGGCTTGCCGCCTCCAGTATAGTTATCATTTCCCTAGGGACAGCCGCTGTGTAAGCTTGCTGCTTGGCTCTTGATACCGCTTTCTATAATTTACCTCTCTCACTAGCCATGTGTTCTGCTCACAAACAAAAAAAGATCTTTCTCTCTCTTTCTGTTTTCTATACTTTACCTCTGTCACACAGTCCTTTGTCACTGAACACAGGCTTTCTTGCTAATTTTTAAAATTCCCTTTTTTCTGTCATGTGCTCCCTTTCAACCTAATTCTTTTTCCCTTTATATTTCCTTTTTTTCAAAATAACTCTTTTTAAATGCTCCTCCTTCAATCCACCTTTATATTTTCCTCTTTTTAAATGTTTTTAATATTTTTTATAATAACCTTTCTTTCAAACTTTTGTCTTTAAAACCCTCTCTCCTTAATAAACCTAACCAAAAATCTTTCCTTTCCTTAATAACCAACCACTCTCCTTACTAAACCTACCCTAAACAACCTTTTATTTTGTTATTTTGTTAATCTGCTTTTCATTAAGTTCTCTCTTTCTATTCTTCCAGTTTCTTTCTTTAAAACCCTCTCTCCTTAATAAACCTAAACAAAAAATCTCTTTTCTTTAAAAAACAATCTCTACTCTACTGTCAGAAAAGTATATGGTGATGAATACTATTGAGTGGATGACTACTAAAAAGATTTTAGACTTATTGGCTCTGATACCTTTGCTTTAAGAGAAAGGATCTACTACTTCTCTTTAAAAATATCTGTATTTTATTGCTTATAAGATTTGGAGACATATACAATCTCTCTCTCCTCTTACACACACACACACACACACACACACACACACACACACACACACACTGTATTTTTATCTTATCCTGTCTACTTATCTCTTTCTTAATTCTCCTTTTTTTGCAGTCACATTCTGCCTTCTGAATAAAAATGACTCTCTTATTTCTATCTTGATGAATTTTCATTTCTATTTCACTTACATTTCTTGATATGGTTGGATTCTGGTCTCAGTTCCACTTGGGTAAACCTGCATTAAGTTGATGCAATTTATACTGGTGTAATTGAGATCAGGTAACAGCCCCTGGTCTGTGTTTCAGTTAATTTTGTGTCTTTGTCTGTTTCTCAGCTGTATCTACCAAATGGAGCAAATCCTTCTTTAAATCTGCTGTGATAGAGGAGAGTTGGATAGACCTTCATACAAACCTCAGCCTCTTTGAAGTTTTGGTATGTGTCTCATGGGTTATGTTTATGTATTCCAATATCCCAGCCTAAAAGTCTTATTTAAAGTTCAAGACAGCTTAAGGGAGTTAGATGGAAGATTTCTGTAATTCAATAGGGTTCCATGCTCGTGGTTCACCTATATTGGAAGCTCAAACTCTTAATTACATGAGTCTTCCTCTGTTTATTGACAACTTCAGTTTTCCAGTAGAGAGATGCCATGGTACAAGGTTACCTGCTCTAGGTTTCACCTAGTGTAATCATCAGCACAACCTGACTGCGTGCACTCCATCAATATTTAATGGTTTCCTTTTTCTAGATACATATTATGGAGAAAGCGGAAGGGAGAAACCAAACGCCCATCGTGGAATTCATCCTCTTCGGATTCGGGAATGTCCCTGAACTGCAGCCCCTTCTCTTCCTCGTGTTTCTAGTGATCTACATTGTGACTGTTGCAGGGAACATCCTCATTGTTGCGCTAGTTGTGAGTGATCAGCACCTTCACATCCCCATGTACTTCGTACTGGGGAACTTGTCCTGCTTGGAGGCCTGTTACACCTCCACCATCCTGCCTAGGTTCCTGACCAGTCTACTGACTGGGGACAGAACCATTTCTGTTAAGGGCTGCATTCTTCAATTATACTTATTTGGTGTCATGTCAACTACAGAATGTCTGCTGCTCACAGCGATGTCTTATGATCGGTATATAGCGATATGCAATCCACTCCGTTATGCTGCTCTGATGAATGGCAGGGTTTGTTGCCAGCTAGTGGCAGGGTCCTGGATAAGTAGCTTTGTGGGCTGCGCCATAGCACATATTTTCTTGTTTCGATTAACGTTCTGTAATTCCAAAGAAATTGATCATTTCTTTTGTGATCTTTAACCCCTGATTAAGCTGTCCTGTGATGACACCCAGACACTTCAACTGGTAACATTTATTGTCTCTGCCATAGGGACACTTGTGCCCTGTCTACTGACCCTGACATCCTACATTTGTATCATCGCCACCATCCTGAGAATCCCGTCCACCACAGGGAGGCAAAAGGCCTTTTCCACCTGCTCCTCTCACCTCATTGTGGTTTCAGTTTTCTATGGGACGCTGATTACTGTCTATGTGGTTCCAATAGCTAACACTCCCAAGGTCCTACACAAACTATTCTCTGTCTTCTACACAGTCCTGACTCCCATGATGAACCCTGTCATCTACAGCCTGAGAAACAAAGAGGTCAATGAGTCCCTGAGAAAAGCTATTCTTAAACTGATTATTTTCAGAAAAGGCATAGACTCTTGAAGGAGAAATTTTAGCATATAATAAAATAGAGAAGAACTGATATAATTTCTTAGACATGGCCCATCTTAGTTCTTGACAACAGGGTTACGCCTTACTGACTTTCTTTCTTTCTTTCTTGATACTGTATGAGACATTCTTTATAAAAAGTGGTATTTTTTCCAGACACGTGTTTCAGCACTCTGTTTCATCCATCTGTACACGTGCATTCATTCTGCACAGATTAGAATCCTCTGTTGTCAATTACACCTGAAAAGTAGGTGACAAATGTTGCCTCCACAGTGAGTGGAGAACTTGGATTGGGCAGTATTCTATGCAGATCTGAATCTGGGTAAGCAAAAAATGAAAGTCTGTGAAGAGTTGGGTGTCTCAGTGTCCTACCAAGTGAAATTTCCTGCTTGTTCATACATCTTTGCAGGATCAAGACAACAATAAAATATATATTTCTATATCGATAGTGATATAAATATAGATGTTGATAGAGATATATAAAATGCAAAGATAAGATATATGGCCAACATTTTCAAAGCTCATAAGTCCCGATTTCCCTCTCCCACCCAAATAAAAAGAAATGACTGAATCAAAATAGGAAATGAGCCCCCAAAAGCACTAGGCAACTTTGAAAATCTCAGCCTAGGTAGTGTTACATGGGCCCTCTCGCCATAGACAGAAATGCACTATTTGCATAAAAGCATTTACCACCAAAGTTTGACAAAAAATGAATTAAGAATAAAATGTCACTGAGTCTCCCTGGTGTTTTTGTTCTTCCTCCACATTTTTGGGCCCTGTTTTTTGCCAACATATATCATAATTCCTCTCTCTCCTTGTAACTGGTTAGGTGCCCATTGCTCCCCTGACCACCCACCCCACCCCACTCTCCTGCTCTCCCCTGATGCAGGGCCATATGCAGTTCATAGACAGAGGTATGTACAGTATCAGGCTTTGTTTGAATGAATAGTTTATTTGGTCATCCCAAAGTGATTCATGATTTTAACTCAAATTAGCTGGATATTTTCAGCAACAAGCAATCAAAATCTTTCAGGACTTAGATGTGGGGCAGCAACCTGCCCCTATTATAACATTTAAACTTGTGGTTAGAGCACTTATGTGGAGTTTGTGTGTGTGTAAGACCCATGTTCAATATCCCCACTGCCTCATGGGGGGGGGGAGTCTTCAGTCTCCCACATTGCAAACAAGTGCACTGGCCTATGGAATACTCTCCGCAGAAGCTCTCTCTCTCCTCTTAAAGTGGTTCTGTAAGGGTCTCAGTCTACGGCGGGGTGGTGGGGCGCCAGCCCGCCTCGCTGTGCTCGGTCGAGTATCTTGGGGAATCGGCGGTCTCAGACCCGAACTCCTCGGGTCGGGCTCGGTGCGGTAGCGGCTAAGCCCTAGCCCTGGTCAGGGCGGGTAACAAACAGCCGAGAGCTCAGGCCCTCAGGCAGGGGCTGAGCAAACAGCAAGTCAATGAGCCCTAGCCCTGGGGCAGGGCGGGGCAGCAAATAGTTCAGAGCTCAGACCCTCAAGCAGGGGCTGAGCAGACAGTAAGTCAATAAGCCCTGGCCCTGGGGCAGGGCGGGGCAGCAAATAGTTCAGGGCTCAGACCCTCACGCAGGGGCTGAGCAAACAGTAAGTCAATAAGCCCTGGCCCTGGGGCAGGGCGGGGCAGCAAATAGTTCAGGGCTCAGACCCTCACGCAGGGGCTGAGCAAACAGTAAGTCAATAAGCCCTGGCCCTGGGGCAGGGCGGGGCAGCAAATAGTTCAGGGCTCAGACCCTCAAGCAGGGGCTGAGCAAACCCAGGTCCTGGTTCTGGGGAACCTGGGAGAGGGGGAGACTGCCACCCACACCTTGGGTGGCAGGGGGGACGCAGGCCCACCCACTCCACTGCGTCCCGGCCCGGGGCCCTAACAGCGGCAAAGGATCCGCCGCTGGGTCAGTGGGGATCCTGGCCGCAACACACTGACATGGGCTCTGGCCCCGGTGCAGCCAGACTGGGGTCGGCTGTCCCCGGGCCACTTCCTAACTCCCCCTCGGGCGGTACCTGAGTCCAGGGGGTGTCCTCGGCGGGTTCTAGCCTCATGGGCTCCTCGTCCGACTCGCGGTCACTCGGCAGGTCCGGCAACTCTTCTGGAAAGTAGCCGCTTGGCAGTTCTGGCCACTCCTCTGGAGAGGGGCCGCTCGGCGGGCCCGGCCACTCCTCTGGAGAGGGGCCGCTCGGCGGGCCCGGCCACTCCTCTGGAGAGGGGCCGCTCGGCGGGCCCGGCCACTCCTCTGGAGAGGGGCCGCTCGGCGGGCCCGGCCAGTCCAGGCGAGTACCTGGGGCCACAGGGGTTTCCCAGTCCCGAGGTAAGCCGGCTGCGTCTGGTCTCCCTGCTGGCTGGGCCTCTAGTGAGCTCCGCAGGCCCGCCTTTATACTTCCGGGTCGCTCCCTTCTACTTCCGGGTCGTGCCATTCTACTTCCGGGTCGCGGCCCGTCTCTGGGTGGAGCGGGCCCTGAGCCTCCTGGCCCCGCCCACTCTGGCCACTGGGCTGGTGTTTCACTCTGCGGGGAGGTGGGGCGCCAGCCCGCCTCGCTACAGGTTCCATTGGGTATAAATAATTAAACAGTCATTGAAACAGGGAGTTGAACTTCAATCTCCTGCAGTCCAAGTGTGCGTCTTAATTACCAGACTACACAGTCATCCTTGGATTTGCTTTTTGGACCAATGACTATTGATTCTCATCATGAACGACAATGATAAGTCATTGGGATATGAAAAGTGAGAATGTCTCATAGCCTGGTGGTAACGCTTTTATTTTCCAGAACTGCCAGAGAAATAAAAAAATGATTCAGTGAGCTCATATTGTCGTCTTCTGCCACAGAACATCTGGCAGGACCAAAATACACATTGAATGGGTTATCCATCAAGGATTGGGTGTCTTTTGGTTAGGACATAGGTCTGAGAATCACAACTCTTCATTTTTCTTACTAGATCGGCCATCTACTCCCTATAGGCAACAACTTTGTCACAAACTAATTCATCCTTATGCAGAGTGTGGTGTATTGAAAACTGTGTTTTAATTACAAGCTGTCACTCTGAGTGTAAGGGGATTTTCTGGTGCCACTTGCAGACTGGGGATCACTGTACAGAAACATATGCTCTGGTTGTTGTGAGTCATTCTGCATCCAGCCAGGCTAGAGTTAGGCCTCTCTGTTTTAGGGAGAGGCCTGCTTTGTCCCTCAGTTTTTGTGTTCTTGCATCATATGTGTTTGAATTCTAAAAAATAAATTAATGTTTGCCTATATTTTTCACTCTGCCCCCTTTTCTCGTAACTTTAACATAATACATCTCCACCATCATCATAATCCTTTCCAACACTGGGAGGCAAAAGGCCCTTTCCACCCGCTCATCCAACCTGTTCTATGGGACAATGATTATTGTCTACATGTTACCAAATTCCAGCTCACTGAGAGACCTGAACAAAGCATTCTATCTCTTCTAAACTGTCCTGGCTCCCCTGTTCAGTCCCCTCTTCTACAACCTACAAAATACAAAAGTAAACGAGGCCCTGAGTAATTCTGTGGGTAAACTTGTGCCGTGCACACGAATTCAGAGATTCCAAGTGAATGTACTTTTTTTATTTAAAAGACGAGGTTACGTTCTGCTGGTTTAATGAGTCAAATGGGTATAGCTTAGTGACTTCTACCTTCTTTGTTGTTTTCCTCTTGTTTAGTCAGGCTGTGGTGGTAGAAAACAAGGATGATGTGAGTGGTTTGCCTCATGAAGATCCTTCAATACATAGCAAACTACAGTGTGCACATCTGGAACTATCAGGTAGCTGAGAAAATCAGTGTTAACCAATAAAAAGCAGCAGCATGAATTCACGTGGAACATTTTTGAATGTGGGTTTCTAAAGTTAATTTCCACAGACAAATACTAATCTAGGAACCTAAATGTCATGAATCCGGGATTGAAAAACTTTGAAGCAACACGTGACTCTATTGCTTCAACATACTCATATTTTGAAGTAAGGCAGGTAAAACTCTACATCCACATATCTCAGTTCTTCAGGACAAATCTAGGAGTGATGAACAAAGCCAGTCATGAAATGATGTCTTTTATTTAGGACATTTGGGTTTTTTTCTACAGTCCCCCCAGAAAGAAGTGTAGTCCTCTAACCAGCAAGCTATAGAGTCACTCTTATATTTGTTGTCTTTCTTGCTGACCCAAAGACTCTTCCATTAGTTATCCAGCATGAAACAGCTTCAACTGGAGAGAGATGGGAAATCCCACATACCATAATATCCCATTGCCCAGTGGTGAGGACACTCACCTGAGAAGCCCTGTTCAAATTCTCCCTTTCCCCCTTCCAACAGAGGGAGAACTTGAAACAGGGATCTCTTATATCCCAGCTGAGTACCCTAATCACTGTGCTAAAAGTGGCAAGGGAGTCACTCTTTACATCCCAACTTTTTGTGTGAGCTCACCTACCAGATTGGGCCCCTTAGGTGAGTTAGGGGGAGGAACTCTGGGATGTATGTGTCCGGACGCCTGGTCTGAGGCTGCAGTGCACATGCCCAGAGACAGAAACCTAGGCACCCTAGGGAATTTCACTGCAAAAAGTAGACCCCAAGTTGAGTTTAGATGCCTTCAAAGTTTGGGAGAAGCTAAGTGGAGGTTTAGAGAATCCTACTGGTGCCTAATTTTGGGATTTTGGCACCTATAGTCGTTAGGAGCCAAAGTCCATTTTTGTATCTCACCCCCCTGCTACTTTTGAAAATCTCACTAGGTTCCTATCCACATTTTTACGCAAACAAATACCATTAAAACTCTGGCCCTGAGTATTTGGAAATAAAGGACCAGGGCTCTGAGCCCAACTCTCCAGTTCTCTGTGTGTGTTTTTACAGTCTGGGTTGTAACTGTGCCTCTCCTCCATAGGCAGCATGGAGTGATCACAATGGAAGCACAACACGTAGCAATTCTTCTGTGTTCACCTTTTGATAGTAGTAGTTTTTATCACACATTATTTTGAGCCGCTGGAGAACTTTGAATGTGCACAATGGCCCAGATTCTTCTCTTAGTTATGCTGGTGAAAATACAGAGTAATTCCCCTTACTCCAGTGGTGTATCTGTTATCAGAACCCAGCTCAGTATTTGAGAGATAAAAACACACTGGTTCAGACACACCTGAGTGTAACTACAGGGAAAAGAGAGGAGGTACACCAGGGAACAATTTGGACCATGCTATTGAAAACTCACTGCAACTTACTAGCAATATTTCAGAGGACATGATGCAATCAGTGTTGGTGTTAATTAATACCCAAAGGCTCTAATTACAAACCCACAATCACCAGTGGGATATATTAGAGAAGACACAATTTAGAGTCCATGGAGGGATTATTGTGTTGTGTTTATACATCGGTTATTTAAATCCCATATTCCCCAGTTGCAAATAGGCTCAGACAAGGGGCTCAAAACAGTCAGCGGGGCTTTCCACTGATATGAATCCAGGTGCTTTTGCTACTGTCTAAATTCTGGCAAAACATGATGACAATTTCGCAGCTTTGGCTCATTTCCTAATGGATGCATGTCAAAACCATAGCTACAGTTTCATGCCTAGGATCTGTGTGAAGCCAATAGGTGGAGCGCTGATGACTTCTGGTGGAGTTTGACCCGTTCCTCATCCTTAGTTTGTTTATCACTCTATACCCTTAGATTCAGGAGTGACTATCTGTAGAGTAGTTATAGAAATTTAAGTGTAGAGTGACTAACCAGCTAATTAACACCACCCCCAAAAAAGATACTTCTTACACACTCAAGCATATTCATTAATAACCAGGCCATTATCTTTCAGAAGACACTCAGAAATTCATGATTCTTTTTGGCTGAGATTTTCAAAGAAAACAAGGGGAATTAGGTACCCAATTGCTATTGAAAATCACTCAGAATTGGGCTTCTAACTCCCATAGGTCCCTTTAAAATACAAGGTGGTTTGATGGGTAAAGATCATGTTATGTTTATTCACAGAGTACCTCCGGATAACAAGAACAATGTAAGGTCTTCTGGAGTTATTTTTTTTCCGGGTAGCATTATTTATTATTTTATAGCACACACAGGCATGCTAAAACCTTAACAGAAAATTACCATTCCGTACCAAATGAGTTTACAATCCCAATGTCTGACACTTCAAGATACCTCAAATTTTTAGCAATTATATGATATACATAAGTGATAAAATGCTTGGCATTCCTTATCTAGATGAGGTTTACATGGGCTTGAATCTATTTACCTCAGCTAAATGACTTTTGTTTTACATTGGTTTAACTTACAGTGGAATCTGGACTGTAGGGGAATGAACTTTTCATAGAATCAAACATTTTAAGGTCTGTAGAGGCCTTTAGGATAATCCCATCTGTAGAATCTCAGCTGGTGTTTCCTGAATGAAACCCAGCAAGTTCAACTGAACATGAGGATACTTTTCAGAGAGATATCCCATCTCTCTGGAAGGTATTCCCAAAGATAATTCATAGATTCCAGGCCAGAAGGGACCATTGCAGTCATCTGGTCTATCTCGTGTAGAGCACAGGCCAGAGAACTTCTCCCAAAATAATTCCTTTTGAGTTAGAGCAGAATTTTAAAAAATCCAGTTTGGGTCAATGGTTTTCCTGTCTCCATTATTTTCCCTTTGGAATCAATTGTTTTCCACGACTTCCCCTTTGAGGTTAGTAATAATACTGCCCTTGTACTGTTGTTTTTCATTTCAAAAAATAAATATTCACTTTCCTTATGCAATAGTTTCAAATTCCCACCAGCAGAAACATCAAGGGAGATTACATCATTTCATATGAAGGAGAAATTAACAAGCAGGAGTAACGCTAATTTCTGTGAAAGGGAAAAACAACAAAATACACCAAGAAGTGCAGCACGATCGAGAAATCCAGGAAGGAACCCAAAGCTCAGTTTACTGAGATAATTAAAGACTATGAATAGTAGAAGAGAATTGAAAATGCAGTGCAAAGACTATAGTCTTGTCTCAGAAAAGGTGATGGAAGGGTTGGGGTTAGGGTACGGCTGGCAATAGATCATCTGTGTAAAAGGCAAAGCAGTACAGTTAAAATGAAATAATATGATTTAGAAATGAAAAATTCCTGCTCAAGCATTCAGCATGTCAGAAAGAATAGGATTGCTTGTTCAATCCAGTGGGAAAGTAAATGAAGGTAGATGGTGTGACACTGACCCCATAGTCTTCATAGGGTGATTATTATGATATGATTATAGCATAATTATGATGCATTTCGTGCAAGATAGATCATTTAAGGTGTCATGGAAAAGCTATGATTTGCTGAATATGATTATCCTCTTTGTAGGCATGTCTCATTTTTGTATCTGAAATTATGAATATTGACTATGTGTCTGTATTTCAAATGCAGTTACATCTGGGTAACATCCACTAGTGAAGATATTTTCAGTCTGGATAGCTGGTTGAGAAGGGCCTATTCAGAGTAATGAGCCATAAGGGAAAACAGTTGGCCTTAGGAGAAACTTATCTCCCACCTGGTGAGCCTTCTGAGAACACTCCAGAGAGCCTGTAAGTAATGGTAGCCATGACTCTACCAGGGCAGGTGACCAGAACACATGACTCTGGACTCCGTCTTGGAACATCTGTATTTTTCCACAAACTGGTCTGGCAACCAAGTTCTGAAACAAAGGGTTCCCACCCTATGCTAAATCTTTATAAGGCAGGGAGCGATATCATGCCACACAAAAGGATTCCTGGAGAGACCTGAGGAACAAAGACTGAACTGGGGGAAGCGCTCGACCCAGGTTAAAGAGATTTTTAGGCTGTGTATGGAAATCTGAGAAACCCAAGCTGGAAAGCAAATACAGCTTGTGCCTTGAGAATCTGCCAGACTGCTGGCATCATCAGTCAGGGTGAGAAACTGCTCATTCATAGTCAATCTAACTAGTGTGTTAAGCTGAGTCTGAATTTTTGTTTCTTTGCTGGTAATCAGCATTGTCTGTTACCTACCGCTAATAATCACTTTTGTAGTTAATAAACTTGTTTGTAGGTTAACTTAAACCAGTGTGCCTTTAACTGAAGTGTCTGGGGAAAAATCTCAGCTTGGTCAGCACAAGTGTGCATATTCCCTTCCACATTCAGGGAGAGGCGAATCGGGTAACAAATTCATACTGGTCAGTGTTTTGACCAAGGCAAGATAGTACAGATCTGGGGTCCTAGGCTGGGAACCTGGTGACTATCTTGACTCTAGCTTCTCTATTGTTGGTTCACATGCAGTGGCTGGTCTGCGAGCCTGCATGTAACTGCAGCTTGGTGTGTCCCTACCTGTGTGAATGCTGGAGGAAGTGTGAGAAAGAACCCAGAGTGGCGGGTCACAGGGCTCAGTGCAATCCTAGTTCCAGGTAGCACACCGGGGGGAACCAATCACAGATGAGTTATAGCAAAACATGCCTAAGAAAGAGCGATGAATGGTTCTCAGATTTAGAACATAAGAACGGCCAAACTGAGTCAGACCAACGGTCCATCTAGCCCAGTATCATGTCTTACCACAGCGGTCAATGCCAGGTGCTTCAGAGGGAATGAACAAAACAGGAAATCATCAAGTGATCCATCCCCTGTCGCCCATTACCTTTTTAATGTACCATATTATTACTTGTTTATAGAAATAAACTGGACTGACATTGGTTATCTGGTCTCTTGTATATATTTGATAATGAACCAAAGTGGGTGAAGGGATTTAATATACAGTTCATCAACACTAAGTACAATTGTATTGGTTGTAAAATAATTAGAGAGAGAATGGTGTCTGTTGGACTGAGTTTGTGCACGTCACCAAACCTGTACTTCCCCACGAGCAGGGCCGACTCTACTGTTTGTGCCACCCAACACAGCACGCCGAATTGCTGCCACAGATGGCAAGAGGGCAGGCCTGCTGCTGAATTGCCTCCGTGGCCGGCTTGAGGGCGGACCTGCCGCCCCTCCACATTGCCGCCCCAAGTCCCAGCTTGGAAGGCTGATGCCTGGAGCTGGCCCTGCCCACGAGTTAACTTCACATCACCAACCAGCCCCCAACTCTGTCAGTTGTCACCCTGTTAGGAGATACCAAATAGGAGCCAAACCGTTCTTTATCTCACTATGCTTCATACGCTCCAGCATCTTGTGTCTCACAATCATGAGCCAGATCCAAAGTTCTTTGTAGTTAAGGAAAAGACTCTCAATCCTTGACTGCCAGGGGGTTTGTTTCAGGCCCTGTACAGGCAAAGGCATTAGTTATTTTCTCCACGTCTGCTATGGGTAGGATCCATGTCTCCCCTGCCCACTCTCACAATACACAGTCGTAGACTTCACGAGCTTTTTACAATACAGCAAAAAAGTTACACATCCCCTGTCACCCATTCCCAGCTTCTGGGAAACAGAGGCTAGGGACACCATCCCTTCCCATCCTGGTTAACAGCCATTAATGGACCTGTCCTGCATGAATTTATCTAGTTTATTGGCTCCTTGAGTGTGTATTTTATTTTTTACCACATGAGTTTTATTGCTTGTAAATTTTTTGAAACAAAACAGTTTCTTCTTTGTGTGTGTGTGTGTTTGCTTTTCTGCATTTCCATTTTTCATTTAATGTACCATTGCCACGCCTTGCAAAGACATAGTTTATATGGGTGCAACCTAAGTCAGTGAATGAAGAGATCAGAAGGTATGATATATCAAGAAATATGTAGGAGAAAAGCAAGGAAGAGGTTTCAGACTTATTGGCTCTGATATCTTTGCTTTAACAGCAAGGATCTGCTACTTCTCTTTAAACATATCTATATTTTAATGCTCATAACATTTGGAGAAATAAACAGTCTCTGTGTGTATTTTTATCTCATTCTGTCTATATATCTCTTTCTTTTTCTCTAGTTTTTCATTTTTCTCCAAGCACATTCTCCCTTCTGGATAAAAATGACTCTCTTATTTCTCTCTTCATGAGTATTCATTTTTATTTCACTTCCATTTCTTTATATGCGCTTGGATTCCAATCTCAGTTGCACTTGTGTAAATCCACATGAAGCTGATACAATTTTACCTGGTGTAATTGTGAATAGGAAACTGCCCATGGTGTGTGTTTAGCAGTGGTTGTGGGTTGTTGTTTTTTTTGTTTGTTTTTTTCTATGTCTCTGTCTGTTTCTCAGCTACATTTATCAAATGGTGCAAATTTGTCTTTGAATCTGCTCTGATAGAGGACAGCTGGATAGACATTCACGCAAGCCTCTTTGGTGTTTCGGTCTGTGCCTTCTGGGGTGTGTTTATACTGCATCTGGCAAGCGTAATTCCCTGCTCCGGTAGACCTACACACTCTATCTTTGACGGAGCTATTGTGCCAAAAATAGCAGTGTAGCCTCAGCAGCACAGACTAGCTGGCCAACCAAAATCCCGTCTGAGATCCTAGGTGTCACAGAGCATAAGGGAGTCCGGCCCTGCACCCCTCTTCCCCGGATTCACTGGGAGTCTCAGCCAGCCAGTAGAACAGAAGGTTTATTAGAGATGCCAGGAACACAGTCCAACCAGAGCTTGTCAGTACATCCAGGACCCCTCAGTCGGGTCCTTCCGGGGGGGCAGGGAGCTTAGACCCCAGCCTGGGGGCTCCCTGCATTTCGCCCCACAGCTCCAAATGGGGCAGGGAGGCCAGACCCTGTCTGCCCCCCTCCCTTCCTCTTCCCAAGCCAGCTCCAAACTGAAACTCACCAGCCCCTCCTCCCGCTTTGTCTGCTTCCTGGGCCAGGAGGTCACCTGATCCCTTTATTCGAACACCTTCAGCTCATACCTTTGCCGGGGGAGGGGCTGGGCCATCTCTTGCCAGGAGACAGAGCCATTCTCTGTGTCCAGGCCTCTGCCTTCTAGGGCTCTGTAACAATCATGCACCGTTGTCCCACCACCTAGATACTCAAGCACCGCATAGGGGAAACCGAGGCACCCACACAGTACTCAGGGAAACCTTAACAACAGTCCTAGTTCGTCACACTAGGTACCTACACAGGTGGCCCTCCCAAGCCGCTGTATATGCTGTCATGTTCTCCCTGCTAATTTTATCCAGCCAGTTTGATCCAAACGAGTTCATGTGCATCTACCCAAACTGGGAATTACAACTCACAGCTGCAGGGCAGATGTACCCGTGGTTGAACTCTAAATACTTTTAGTTTCCAAACTATTGATTTTTTGTTATGTCTTCTAGATTTCTTGATATGACACTGATAAGATAAAGATATTTCAAAATCCCAGCCTAAAAGTCTTTCTTTAAAGTTCAAGAGAGATTAAGGAAGTTGGAAGGGACATTACTGTAGTTCAATAGGGTTCCATGCTCTTGGTTCACCTATAGTGGAAGCTCGACCTCTTAATTATATGAGTCTTCCTCTGTTTATTGACCAGTTCAATTTTCCAGTAGAGAGATGCCATGGTACGAAGTTACCTGCTCTAGATTTCATCTAGTGTAATTGTCAGCACAACCTGACTGCGTGCACTCCATCAATATTTAATGGTTTCCTTTTTCTAGATACATATTATGAAAAAAGGAGATGGAAGAAACCAGACACCCATCGGGGAATTCATCCTCTTAGGATTCGGGAATGTCCCTGAACTGCAGCCCCTTCTCTTCCTCGTGTTTCTAGTGATCTACATTGTGACTGTGACAGGGAAAATCCTCATTATTATGCTAGTTGTGACTGATGATCACCTTCACATCCCCATGTACTTCTTCCTGGAGAACTTGTCCTGCCTGGAGATCTGGTACAGCTCCACCTTGCTACCCAGGCTGCTGGACAGTCTCCTGACTGGGGACAGAACCATTTCTGTTAAGAGCTGCTTTGTGCAATTAACCTTATTTGGTGTCATGTCATCTACAGAATGTGTGCTGCTCACCGCAATGTCTTATGATCGGTATTTAGCGATATGCAAACCTCTCCGTTATGCTGCTCTGATGAATGGCAGGGTTTGTTGTCAGCTAGTGGCAGGGTCCTGGATAAGTAGCTTTGTGGGCTGCACCATAGTAAATATTTTCTTGTTCCAATTAACTTTCTGTAATTCTAAAGAAATTGATCATTTCTTTTGTGATCTTTCACCCCTGATTAAGCTGTCCTATGGTGATACCCAGACTCTTGAACTGGTAACATTTACTATCTCTGCCATAGCAACACTTGTGCCCTGTCTACTGATCCTGACATCCTACATTCATATCATTGCCACCATCCTGAGAATCCCGTCCACCACAGGGAGGCAAAAGGCCTTTTCCACCTGCTCCTCTCACCTCATTGTGGTTATAATTTACTATGGGGCACTGATTGCTGTCTATGTGGTTCCAACAGCCAACAGTCACAAGGTCCTACACAAACTATTCTTTATCTTCTACACAGTCCTGACTCCCATGATCAATCCTGCCATCTACAGCCTGAGAAACAAAGAGGTCAATGAGTCCCTGAGAAAAGCTATTCTTAAACTAGTTGCTTTCAGAAACAGGCATAGAACCTTAAAGGACAAATTTTAGAATATAGTAAAATAGAAATTAACTGATATAGTTTGTTAGACATGGTCCATTTGAGTCCTTGAGAATAGGATTACCCCTCATTGACCTTACATCATCCATCTTTCTTTCTTTCTTTCTTTCTTTCTTTCTTTCTTTCTTTCTGCTACTCTGATACTTTTTTAGCATTCATATTTCATACATTTAATACACATTTCTTTATACAAAACTTGATACTGTAAGAGACATTCTTTATGAAAAATGTTTTTTTTTCCAGACACACATTTCAGTAAAGCACTCTGCTTCATGCATCCATACATTCATCCATACCTGAACACTAGTGCCCAAATTTTGCAAAGAGCTTAACATCTTTTGAGTGGTTCTAGGTCTCTTTTACTCCCACTGAAGAGAATGACACTCATTCTCCACTGAGGCCTTGGCTACACTTACGAGTTACAGCGCAATAAAACTGCCGGCAGCGTTGTAACTCATTAACTGGCTACACTTGCAAGACACGTGCAACGCTGTATCTCCTCAGATACAGCGCTGCATGTACTCCACCTCCCCGAGAGGAATAACCACTGTTGCGAAGTGGGTGGAACGTTGGTCTTTCAGTGTAGCCAAGGAACAACGCAGTTACTGATCTCCGGAAGCTGCTTTGTTTTGAAACGGCACTTCCGGGTTGGAGTTCAGAGCTCCGTCTGGAGCTGCTACAAAGACAGCTTTACAACCACAGCTACTATTTGCAGATGGGGGGGCGGGGAGGGGACGGCTCCGTTAGGAATTCCGGCAGCAAAGTTGCCTTGGACAGAGAGGGGGGGGGGGATAAGAACGGCGGGGGGGAGGGGAAAGGCTCCGGTTCCTCTCTTTTATCTGCTCTTTAAAAACAAACAAAGCCCCTGCTGTTTGCTTTCAGTGATTGAGAGAGAGGCAGGGGATGTGGAGGTGTGGAAATAATGAGATGACACTCTGTGGAGATTTCAAAACCCCCCTCTCTCTCTCAAAACGCTCCCTGTCAAAGTCCCCCTGTGATGAACTAGGACTGTAGTTAAGGTTTCCCTGAGTACTGTGTGGGTGCCTCAGTTTCCCCTATGCGGTGCTTGAGTATCTAGGTGGTGGGACAACAGTGCATGATTGTTACAAAGCCCTAGAAGGCAGAGGCCTGGACACAGAGAAGGGCTCGGTCTCCTGGCAACAGATGGCCCGGCCCCTTGCCCGGCAAAGGTGAGAGCTGAAGGTGTGAGAACAAAGGGATCAGGTGACCTCCTGGCCCGGGAAGCAGACAAAGGCGGAGGAGGGGCTAGAGAGTTGGAGTTTGAAACTGGCCGGAGGAGAGGCGAGCGAGGCAGACAGGGTCTGGCCTCCCTGCCCCGGTTGGAGCTGTGGGGCGAAATGCAGGGAGCCCCAGGCTGGGGTCTAAGCTCCCTGCCCCCCGGAAGGACCCGACTGAGGGGTCTTGGATGTACTGACAAGCTCTGGTTGGACTGTGTTCCTGGCATCTCTAATAAACCTTCTGTTCTACTGGCTGGCTGAGACTCCCAGTGAATCCGGGGAAGAGGGGTGCAGGGCCGAACTCCCCTATACTCCGTGAAAACTGGTGGTAGCGGTGGGACGTTCTGCACCCCGTGAACGGCGCTTCCTGCAGTAAGTAACTGGGGAGCAGTAGAACGAAGGGGTGCTAACGAGGACCAGGCGTGCTGAAGGCTCACGGAGGAGCGGTTTCGGGGAGTGGAGGAGCTACGCTTAACCCCTGGGAGTGTGTGTCCAGCGAGAAGGACTGTGCAATGAGGGGGTCCCCCTGGGGGCTACAGTGAGCAGTCCCAGGGGCGGAGGAGCCTGCGGCTTGGCCCTGGGAGAGAGAAGGAATTTTGCAGTGACAGGGTTCCCCTGGGGGTGCCGTGAGTGGACCCAGGGGCGGAGGAGCTGCAGCTCGACCCTGGCAAAGAGGCGGTGACCTGGAGAAGGGCTGGCACACTTGGGGTTCTTCCTGGAAACCGTGGGGAGCTAAGAGCACACAGGCCTGCGAGTCCACAGCAAACTTGGGAGCAGTGAAGTGATGGCGTATCGCCTTCTCCTTAAGAAGAGCATTGTAACCCTGTGCAAAAAGAGAGGGATACCCATTGGAAAGCTCACTAAAGCCCAGTTAATCACGCGGCTGGAGGAAGATGACCATTCCAGGGAGCAGATTCCGGACCCCAATGGGGCTACAGCAGGATCTGGGAGCAGCTGGAGTGATAGCCTGGCATCCCCAAGAGTCTGGTCCCCAACCAGACGGGGGTCTTCACGATCGGGTTCCCCAGCAGGGGATCGGAGACGGATGGGACTGGAGCGGAGTCCGAGAGAGCAAGAGGACGGTGAGAGACAGCAAGAGCCCGAGAAAGACCTACAGAAGAAGCAGCAGCGTGAACTTGCGGTGGTGGAATGGAGAGGCATAGGGGACTGGCCAGGGGTAAGTGGGGACAGATCCCGGGGTGCCAGCTCCGCAGGGAACCTCGATCCTAAATTGCTGCCCCTGGTTAAGGAGGGTGGGGATGTGGAGGCCCACCTCACTGCCTTGGAGCAGGCTGGTGATTGGAACCAGGGAGACCCTGCGGAAAAGCCCCGGGATTTAACCCCCTTGCTGGGTCCCAAGGCCATAAACTCCACCAGCCAGAAGGGTGGGATGGTGGACGGATTTCCACTCCTGGCCCTGGACTCAAGCCCTATGGACCCCCAGTGGAAACGGAAGCTGATGGTCAATGGAGAGACATTCGGGGGGTGGCAAGACCCCGGGACAGAGAGAGTTGTGGTCAGGCCCCGGGTGGTGCACCCCCACCAGCTGCTGGGGGGCTGTGTGACCTGGGTGAGGGTCCCCGGGACGGACCCATTCGCCCTGCCTATGGCCCAGATCCCTGTGCAGACCCAGGAGGGGTCGGGCTGGCTGGTGGTTGGGGGTCTCCAGGATATCAGCGGTGAGGTGCTGGTTGGGGGGTGACTGTGTATCTTTGGGACAGGATCCAGGCCCTGTAACGGCCGAGGATTTGAATTTGAACTCAGGAAACCAATTGGCTAAGAGGGAAATGGTCAGTGAAAATGCAAATGACCTGGCTGGCAGGGGGGAGGAGCTGCCAGGCCCCGGTTACCTGCCTGCCTGTAACCAGACCCCTAGGGCGGGGTGGGTCAGAGAGATGCTCCCCACCCCCCTGCACACTGGAGAGGAGGCTCACACTGGCTCTGATGCTGTGACCAAAGCAGCGAGCTCGCTGCCTGGCCCCACAGGGACAGCCAGGGCACTGCTGAGCACCGGGGGAGCAGAGACCCCAGCTGAGTGGGGGGACACACAGGCAGGGCAGGACGGCTGCCAACCAGGCTTGCCTGGTCCAGAGGTGCTGCCGGGAAGTGATTCCACGGCAGGGAGGGAGCCACCGGGGACAGGGCTCAGTGGGGCCGTGACCCCAAGCCTGGCCAGTGAGCTGCAGAGGGATCCTGCTTTGGAGAAGCTAAGGGATCTTGCTGGCCACAGCGCTGCAAAGCCCCTTGGGGAAGACTGCAGAGACAGATCCCTGTGGGAGAAGGGATTCCTGTGCCGGGAATGGGCTTCCCAAGGGGAAGTAGAACTGCGGGGAATCAGGAGGCAGCCGGTGGGGCACCCGAAGTATCATCACCGGCTATTATACCTGGTCCAGGGTAAGGGAGAAGATCCCTGGAGGTCCCTGCCCATCAGGGAGGAACCTTTCCAGAAGGTGGCTATGAATGGGGTGGGGCCCCTCAGCAGGGCAACCCAGTCGGGGAAGAAGTACATTCGGGTGGTGGTAGGTTTTGCCACCCGCTACCCCGAGGCGGTGCCCTTATCCTCCATTGAAGCAGACACCGTGGCGGATGCGCTGCTGACCATTTTCAGCCGAGTGGGGTTCCCCAAGGAAGTCCTGACAGACCAAGGGTCCAACTTCATGTCGGCCCTGCTCCGGTGCTCGTGGGAGAAATGTGGGGTCCGGCACAGTTGGGCCTCAGCATATCATCCCCAGTGCAATGGGCTGGTGGAGAGAGTTCAGGGGACCATGAGGCTGATGCTGAAGACTTGCAGCAATCAGCATCCACAGGACTGGGACAAGTACCTGCCCCACCGATGGCACAAGGAAGTGCCCCAGGAATCACCAGGGGGCTTCCCTTTCAAGCTGTGGTATGGGAGGAGAGTAAGGGGACCCCTAGAACCGGTAAGGGACAATTGGGAGGAGAATGGGGAAGACCCCCTGATGGATCTCTCCCCTGAGATGGGAGCCCATCCTTCCATCAGGTGTCCCCCAGTCAGAGTAACTGGGAAAAGAGCCCAGAACCTGGAGAGAGAGGCCAAGGACAGGCTGGCTTTAGAGGTGAACCAGTCATTCAACAGCCCAGGGCTGGCCAAGGCGGAGGCGATCAGAGATTGGCCTGTTCCCCAGACCAAGAAACAGGTCCAGGCCTTTAGCGGGATGGCGGGGTACTACCAGAGGTTTGTACCCCCCTTTAGCTCCCTAGCTGCCCCCATCACAGAGCTAGGTAAGAAGGGGAAGCCAGACGAGGCAGTCTGGACCGAGCAGGGCCAGAGGGCTCTCTGTGCGCTGAAGGAGGCTCTAATCCAGGGCCCAATGGATCGAGTAAACCCAGACCGGGCCAAGCCCTGTACAGTGTTCACCGAAGCCTCAGACACAGGGCTGGGCGCGGTGCTGATGCAGGCCTATGCGAAGGGGGAGAGATACCCCATCGGGTATCTGAGCAAGGAGCGGCTGCCCTGGAGGCAGAACGGTCAGGCCATAGAGAAGGAATGCCTGGCCATGGGGCAGGCCCTTAAGAAGCAGCAGCCGGATCTATTTGGGTGGTGCTTTACGGGGTATGGTCACCATTCCGCCCCAACGTGGCTGCATCCAGGAAAAGGGGCCGATGCCGAGCGGCTGGTGACAGAGACACGTGGTCAGAGAGGGGACCAGATCAAGAGGGAGGCTCTTAACCAAGAGAGCCCGAACTACAGCCCTCCAGACTGGAGCGCTGGGAAAAGACCTGATCTCAGCTTGAACCCCAGGGGTTTTGGGATGGGAAGAGGGCACGGGCCGCATAAACCTTCCCACATGCGGCCTGCGGGTGCCATCAAGCCCACCCAACCTAAGGGAGCCCGTGGAACTGGAACGGCCTGGTGTGACCAGGTTCGAACTTCCCCGGGTCACTGGCTAAAGTGACCCCGCTCAGTTCGGTCTCGGAGGGGGGAGAGATGCGACGAACTAGGACTGTAGTTAAGGTTTCCCTGAGTACTGTGTGGGTGCCTCAGTTTCCCCTATGCGGTGCTTGAGTATCTAGGTGGTGGGACAACGGTGCATGATTGTTACAAAGCCCTAGAAGGCAGAGGCCTGGACGCAGAGAAGGGCTCGGTCTCCTGGCAACAGATGGCCCGGCCCCTTGCCCGGCAAAGGTGAGAGCTGAAGGTGTGAGAACAAAGGGATCAGGTGACCTCCTGGCCCGGGAAGCAGACAAAGGCGGAGGAGGGGCTAGAGAGTTGGAGTTTGAAACTGGCCGGAGGAGAGGCGAGCGAGGCAGACAGGGTCTGGCCTCCCTGCCCCGGTTGGAGCTGTGGGGCGAAATGCAGGGAGCCCCAGGCTGGGGTCTAAGCTCCCTGCCCCCCGGAAGGACCCGACTGAGGGGTCTTGGATGTACTGACAAGCTCTGGTTGGACTGTGTTCCTGGCATCTCTAATAAACCTTCTGTTCTACTGGCTGGCTGAGACTCCCAGTGAATCCGGGGAAGAGGGGTGCAGGGCCGGACTCCCCTATACTCCGTGACACCCCCTCACCCCCCCATTTGAAAAGCACATTGCAGCTACCTGAATGCCCATAATGCACCGCTCCCAATACAGCTGCAAGTGCCTCAAATGTAGCCACATCAGTGCTAGTTACTGCGCTGGCCACTGCCAGTGTGGACAGGCTGCAGCGCTTTCCCTACTCAGCTGTACGAACACGGGTTTAACTAACAGTGCTGTACATCTGCAAGTGTAGCCAAGGCCTGATAAGGATCCTCTGCTGTCAGTTTTCAGAGCGGTAGCCATGTTAGTCTGTATCAGCAAAAACAATACTGGGTCCTTGTGACACCTTAGACACTAACACATTTATTTGGGCATAAGCTTTCATGGTCAGTGCTAATGAGGCCAATTCAATGAAAGTGGAAGTGGCCTATTCTCAACAGTTGATTACTTTATTAGTGCTAATGAGGTCAATGCAATCAAGGTGGATGTCACCCATTTCCAATAGTTGACAAGAAGGTGTGAGTATCAGCAGAGGGAAAAATTACTTTTTGTAGTGACCCATCCACTCCCAGTCTTTATTCAGACCTAATTTGATGGTGTCCGGTTTGCAAATTAATTCCAGTTCTGCAGTATCTCATTGGAGTTTGTTTTTGAAGTTTTGTTCTTGAAGAATGGCCACTTTTAAGTCTGTTATTGAGTGTCCAGGGAGTCTGAATTGTTCTTCTACTGGTTTTTGAATGTTACAATTCTTGATGTTTGATTTGTGTCCATTTGTTATTTTGCATAGAGACTGTCCGTTTTGGCCAATGTACAGGGCAGAGGGGCATTGCTGGCACATGATGGGATATATCACATTGGTGGATGTGCAGATTAGTGAGCCCTTGATGGTGTGGCTGATGTGGTTATGACCTATGATGGTGTTCCTTGAATAAAGGAACACCATTTTGTTGCCATTTTGTGGACAAAAATGGCAACAGGGTTTGTTGCAGGGATTGGTTCCTGGGTTAGTGTTTTTGTTGTGTCGTCTGTGGTTGCTGGTGAGTATTTGCTTCACGTTAGGAGGCTGTCTGTAAGCGAGGAAAGGCCTGTCTCCCAAGGTCTGTGAGAGTGAGGGATAGTCGTTCAGGATAGGTTGTAGATCCTTGATGATGTGCTGGAGGGGTTTTAGTTGGGGGCTGTAGGTGACGGCTATTGGCATTCTGTTACTTTCTTTGTGGACCTGTCCTGTAGGAGGTGACATCTGGGTACCCTTCTGGCTCTGTCAATCTGTTTCTTCATTTCCGTAGGTGGGTACTGTAGTTTTAAGAATGCTTGATACAGATCCTGTAGGTGTTTGTCTCCGTCTGAGGGATTGGAGCAAATGCAGTTGTATGTTAGAGCTTGGCTGTAGACTATGGATCATGTGATGTGGTCTGGATGAAAGCTGGAGGCATGTAGCTCTAATTCATGCATTCATTTAACTCAAATTAGCTGAATATTTTCATCAAAAATCAATCAAAATATTTCGGGACTTGGATGCTGGGCACCAACATGCCCCTTTATAATATTTAACCTTGTGGTTAGAACAGTTGTGTGTGTGTGTGTGTGTGTGTGTGTGTGTGTGTGTGTGTAAGACCCACGTTCAATATACCCTCTGCTTGATAGTGGAGGAAGTCTTCAGTCTCCCACATTGGAAACAAGTGCACTGGCTTATAGAATACTCCCTGCACAAGCTCTCTCTCTCTCTCTCTCTCTCTCCATCTTGTTAAAGTTCTATTTGGTATAAATAATTAAATAGTCCTTGAAACAGGGAGTTGAATTTCGATCTTCAGCAGCCAAAGTGTGCTTCTTAACTACCAGACTACAGAGTCATCCTTGGACTTGTTTTCTAGCCCAGTGACTATTCATTCTCATCATGAATGACAATGAGTAGTCATTGGGCTAGGAAAAGCCAGGGCGAATGACTTCATACCCTTGTAGTCAGGATTTTATTTTCCAGAACTGCCAGAGAAATGAAAAATCCACATTCCCTGAGCTCTAGTTGTCATCTTCTGCCACAACCCAACAGGCAGGACAGAAATACAGACTGAATGGGTTTTCCAGCAAGGGTTGGGTGTTTTGTGGTTAAGACATAGGTGCGAGAGTCATGACTCTACACTTCTTTTCCTAGATCAGCCACTTACTGCCTATAGGCCAGAAACTTTGTCACAAACTAATTCATCCTTAGCCAGAGTGTGGTGTGTTGAAAACTGTGTTAAAATTACAATCTATCGCGCTGAGTGTAAGGGTTTTTTTTTTCTGGTCCAGGTTGCAGACGGGGACCTTTGTATGGAAATATGTGCTCTGGGTATTATGAGTCATTCTGCAGCCTGCCACCTTAGAGTTATGCCTCTCTGTTGTGGGGAGGAGCCTGCTTTGTCCCTCAATTTTTGTGTTCTTGCATCTTCTAGGTCTGAATTCTAAGAAATAAAGTAATGTTACATTACAACCTCCAAGCAAGACTGTTTTATGTTTTTATCTAACTGTGCCCATAACACAGAGATGGTTGGAAAAAGATGTGGGGAAATGGGATTTTTTTTCATTTTGTTTTTATTTCATTTGCTTGATATTTTTCAACACTGTCATTGTCACAGACACTGGAGGAGGGGTTTTAAAGGTAGAGACAGGACTTGAGCATCAGGAAAGCCAATGGGAGATAGGTGCATAGGTGGATGAAAACTTTGCCGGGTATGGAAGGGTGATGGATCTTGTCCATGAGCACACAGGAGACGAGTGATATGAATGGGAATAGAACACAAGTCTCCTGAGTCTTGGCCATTACCTTGCGTGACATAAACACCAATGTATCAAAGGAAATGATATTGGGTTGTTAAATCCTTTCAGCCCCTTTGAAAATCCCACCAAATCTTGAATGAGGACAGGATCTGTGGGGGTAATTTTTAAAAGTATCTAATTGTCCCCTAGATGAAAAAGGTGGATAAACCTTGCTTCTCTGTCTTTGTCAGGTGCTTTTCAAACAATGAATGAAAATTGCACTAGGGAACTAAGGCAGAGATTTCAAAACCACCAAGAGGATCTGGATGTCCATAATGAGCGTAGTGGAAGTAAAAGGGAAATGTAATGCCCATCTTTAACAAAAGGGAAGAAAGAGAACTCGGGGAACTACAGACCGCTCAGCCTCACCTCAGTCCCTTGCAAAATCATGGAGCAGGTCCTCAAAGAATCCATTGTGAAGCACTTGGAGAAGATGAAGGTGATCAGGAACAGTCAACATGGATTCACCAAGGGCAAGTTATGCCTGACCAACCTGATTGCCTTCTATCATGAGATAACTGGCTCTGTGGATCAGGAGAGTGGTGGACATGATATACCTTGACTTTAGCAAAGCTTTTGATATAGTCTCCCACAGTATGCTTGTCAGCAAGTTAAAGAAGTATGGATTAGATGAATGGACTATAACATGGATAGAAAGCTAGATAGATTATTGGGCTCAACGGATAGTGATCAATGGCTTGGTGTCTAGTTGGCAGCCGGTATCAAGCAGAGTGTCCCAAGGGTTGGTCCTGGGGCCGGTTTTGTTCAACATCTTCATTAATGATCTAGATGATGGGATGGATTGCACTCTCAGCAAGTTTGTAGATGACACTAAGCTTGGAGGGAGAGGTAAATATGCTGGAGAGTAGGTATCCAGAGTGAGCTAGACAAATTAGAGGATTGGGCCAAAAGAAATCTGATGAGGTTCAACAAGGACAAGTGCAGAGTCCTGCACTTAGGACGGAAGAATTCCATGTACTCCTACAGGCTGGGGATCAATTGGCAAAGTGGCAGTTCTGCAGAAAAGGACCTGGAGATTACAATGGACGAGAAGCTAGATATGAGTCAACAGTGTTACTTTGTTGCTAAGAAGGTTAATGACATATTAGGCTGCATTAGGATGAGCATTTCCAGCAGATTGAGGGAAGTGATTATTCCCCTCTATTCAGCACTAGTGAGGACACATCTGGAGTATTGCATTCAGTTTTGGGCCCCCACTACAGAAAACATGTGGACAAGTTGGAAAGAGTCCAGCAGAGGGCAATGAAAATGTTTAGGGGACTGGGGAACATGACTTATGAGGAGAGGCTGAGGGAACTGGGGTTATTTAGTCTGAAGAAGAGAAGAGTAAGGGGGGTTTTGATAGCAGCCTTCAACTACCTGAAAGGGAGTTCAAAAGATGATGTAGGTAGGCTGTTCTCAGTGTTGGCAGATAACAGAACAAAGGAGCAATGGTCTCAAGTTTTAGGGAGGGAGGCCTAGGTTCAATATTAGGAAAATCTATTTCATTAGGAGGCTGGTGAAGCACTGGAACTGGTTACCTAGGGAGGTGGTGCAATCTCCATCCTTAGAGGTTTTTAAGGCCCAGGTTTGCAAAACCTTGGCTGGGATGATTTAGTTGGTATTGGTCCTTCCTTGAGCTGGGTGTGACGGGTTCAGTCACAGAGACATCCTTGGGACTGTCACTTGGGACTAACTACCTCTGAGCCCATTTTCCACTGCTAGCTTGGGGCTCTGGCACCTTGTTGAGCCAGACACGCAAGCCTGCTGCAACACAGACCCAGGTCTGGTCCACGCCCCCAAAGACATATGGAACACAACATCAGACAGTGGGTTAGACTAGATGAGTTTCTGAGGTCTCTTCCTGTGCTAATCTTCTATGATTCTTATACAGGGTAAAGTCGTAAATTGTCCGCCCTCTCTAACAGTGATAGAGAGATATGCACAGCTGTTTGCTCCCCCAGATATTAATCACTTACTCTGGGTTTACTAATAAACAAAAGTGATTTTATTAAGTATAAAAAGTAGGATTTAAGTGGTTTCAAGTAATAACAGACAGAACAAAGTAAGTTACCAAGGAAAATAAAAGAAAACACGCAAGTCTAAGCTTAATACATTAAGAAACTGAATACAGGTAAATCTCACCCTCAGAGATGTTTTAATAAACTTCTTTCACAGACGAGACTCCTTTCTAGTCTGGGCCCAATCCTTCCCTGGTACAGTCCTTGTTTCAGCTCAGGTGGTAACTAGGGGATTTCTCATGACTGGCTGCCCACTTTATTCTGCTCCACCCCCTTTTATAGCACGGGCACAAGGTGCAAACCTTTTGTCTCTCTGAGTCCCCAAACTGCCTTCTAAATGGAAAAGCACAAGGTTTAAGATGGATTCCAGTACCAGGTGACATGGTCACATGTCCTGTGAGACCCCAAGCCTCCATTATTCCTGGCCTGACTCACAGGAACACAGGAAGGCTTACAAGTAAACAGAGCCATTTACAACCAATTGTCCTAGTCAATGGGAGCCATCAAGATTCTAAACCACCATTAATGGCCCACACTTTCCATAATTACAATAGGATCTCAGAGTTATACTCTATATTTCTAGTTTCAGATACAAGAATGATACATACATACAAATAGGATGACCACACTCAGTATATTGTAACGGTACCTTACAAGAAACCTTCTGCATAAAGCATGTTCCAGTTACATTATATTGACACTCATTAGCATATTTTCATGAAACATATGGAATGCAACATCACACAGCGGGTTAGACTAGATGAGTTTCTGAGGTCTCTTCCTAGGCTAATCTTCTATGATTCTATGATTCTGTGATACATGGAGTAAAATTCTCAAAAACACCTATGTGGCATAGGAGAGTAATGCTGGGATTCTGAAGGAGCCTAAGGGAGATAGAAGACCAACTCCCAGAATCTAGCTCACTTTCGGCCTTTTGTAATTTTCATTCTAAGTCCCCCTTTCAAAAGTGATATAAGGTCAAATGTTAAGGATATTTAGGCCCTTAGAGATGTAGATAGGTTCCTAATGGGCTCTACAAACATCACTAGGCATCCACGTGCCATTGAGATCAATAGGAGCTAGGCACTTAGATGCTTTTGAAAATCTCACTAGGTGTCCAACTGCAATTTTAGGCACCTAAATACCTTTGAAAATCTGGCTCTTAGATGCCTACATCCCACTGACTTGCACTGAGACTAAGGCCATGTGAACACTGCCCCTCGGTTTGGACTAGGGGGCTATGAACAACAGAGCACACAAAAGTTCTGTGCTGAAACTCCCCCTTTGGATGCTATGGGTGCAGACTACAAGGTTCCTCCTTCACAGTAATGTATTCCTGCTTGAAGAGGGCTAAGCTATTGCTCACTGGGAATCTTTAGTTCACACGTGCGGCACACACACAGGGAAGTTACCGTGTAGCACTTTGGTGCACATTGCTAGTCATACCCATGTAGGCCGAACTGTAGGACCATGTAGACAAGTCCTTAGACTTCAGAATTCCTAAGTCACTTCTGAAAATGGAGGTTGGGTTCCTTAGTCAGTTTAGTGCTTTAGAGAAAATTATGGATAGGCATTACCGATGGGAATTTTGCTATCTCCACATAGTGAGTTTTGACTGAAATGGTCCTAAAACTTTAGGTTCCCAACATACATGGAATTTTAAAAGAACACCTTAATAATGAAATGGAAAATAGTAAAATGATTTGAAAAACTGAATAAAATAAATAATTTGAATGAACAAATTACAAAGACAAAAGATACCGTGTTAAGAAAACAGAATAGACAGATAGATATCATTGTTGGAGGCATCCATCTATCTAACTTTCTTCAGAGACATTTGGCACACATCTTTACTTGATTCATCACTGTTTATATTTCCTGCCATGGTAGCATCAGACCAATGTTTCCTGCCAGTAATAACGGAATATAGAACATGAAACGATTTTGTACAGTCCTCTGGACGTTCAATCAAATTCTAACTATTTCATCTACTCCATTCTGTAAAATAAACTGAGCATAAATCGGTGTCTTTGACATAACATTGACTATTGGGGTTAACTCCTGTGTTTTCTTAGATTTAGCTATTTTAAAAGCGAAACACGGAGTGAACCCACTGTTGGTTTTGGTAATGGGCTTTGTCACTGTGATCCAGCCTCTCACACAGTGATACCCGGCTGTGTCCTGGGGTCCCCGGCTGCTGGTTTGTAAATATAGCCGGTTGTTGGGATTTTCTCGGGAGACAATGAATCGCCCATTCGCTGAATCGGTGAAATGAGAACTCTTTGCTGTGTACTCCTCCCTGGAGACCCGCTCCAGACGCTTCCCAGGAGCCTGACGGACCCAGCATTGAAGTTGAACCCGGAGCGAGGCGGAGTCAAAGGGCACTAGCAGGCCCTATGTGCAAACGAGCGATTTGTGTAGGTACAGAGGTAAAAAATGATGTTTCCCAACCTCCAGGGCCCCTTTTCCGTCTTTTCCCCCAGGCTGAGCTGTGCTGTTTGCTCATTGCACCATTGCTGCCCCCTGGTGGTGGACGGAGAAGCAGACTCTGCAGCCCCTCTTTTTTTCTATCTCCCCTTTTTGTATTATTATTAAAACCAGCAAATTAATATTTTGGAAGGGTTATTTATTTATTTATTCATTTAACTCCGGATTTTTTTTCCCTAGGAAAATGCTCCTTGGGCCAGAAAAGCCACCATAGATGAAAAATTTTTCAACAAACCTGGCAAAGAAACCAAAAACAAAGCAAACACATGAAGAAACTTGGTGGGTTCTAGTCCCAAAAGCTGAGCGATCAGGCCCCTTCTGCGGGAACATGTCACTTACCGTGGTGACTCTAAGCAGAATCATAACAACATAAGAACAGCCAGACTGACCCAGACCAAAGTCCCATCTAGCCCAGTATCCTGTCTACCGACAGTGGCCAATGCCAGGTGCCCCAGAGGGAGTGAACCTAACAGGTAATGATTAAGTGATCTCTCTCCTGTCATCCATCTCTACCCTCTGCTAAACAGAGGCCAGGGACACCATTCCTTACCCATCCTGGTTAATAGCCATTAATGGACTTCATCTCCATGGATTTATCCCAGCATGGTGAAGTGAAGAGGGTCCTAGATGGAACTGGAATGAACTAGGTTGAAGCGCTATGGCTTGTGTTATGCGGGAGGTCAGACTTGTTTCTCATACTGCTCCTTTCGGGCCTTTAGGTCTATGAATCTGTGACTGTCCGGCACGTTGTGCGGGATCAGAATTTGTCCCCAGGAGAGGAAAGAAAGAGGAAGGGACCCAAATAAGAATGTTCTGTCCTTTGCAGGAGTTGTATAAACTCCTTCACCTTGTGTAAAAGCAAAGAAGAGGAACAATAATAACAATAACAAGGGTTTGTTCCTGCTGACCCCTTTCCCATCACTGATCTAATTTTCACTTCTAGGCCGAGGGCGCCCCCAACACCGAACGGCTTCTCTAGTTACTGCAGGGAGAGGTTTTTGTCAGAGCTCAGACCGGCTTCCCCTCACTGTGTCTTTCGCACAGTAATAGCGGGCGGTGTCCTCGGGCTTCAGGCCGGTCATTTGCAGATACAGCTCGCTCTTGGCATTATCCCTGGAGATGGTGAATCGGCCTTTCACTGAATCGGGGTAATATGTATTACTCCCACCGGAGTTTATAGCAGCGACCCACTCCAGTCCCTTCCCGGGAGCCTGTCGGACCCAGTCCATCCCGTAGCTGCTGAAGGTGAAGCCGGAGGCTTTGCAGGAGAGGCGGAGAGAGTCTCCCGGTTTTTTCACATCCCCTCCGGACTCCACAAGCTGGATCTGGGACCGGGCGCCTGAGAATAAAAACAGGTTGTAAATATCGATATAAAAAGCAGCGGTAACAACTATATTCTTGACAGTGCCAGCGTTTAGAGGGGGAAAATACCTTCCAAAGCCGCTACAGCGAAAATTACAAGGAGCAAAAATCCCATTTCCCTGGTGTTGGAGGGGAAAGTTCTCAGGGGACTGGCTGGTCACTGCACAGACCCAGGGGGCTGCGGATTGTGTCTCCGGGTGCAGCCTGGGGAGAGAGAGGCACAGATTTAAACAGGAAACTGTCCCCTTCATTTGCATACCCCTGCTTTATAAGAGACACATACTCCTGCTGCCAGTGATCTGAGTGACTCGCCCTGGGGCTCCGGGGGCAGCACAGTAAAGGGCAGTTGAGGGCAGCAGACCATCGCTCTAAACTGGTTGGATATTTCCCACTCCATGCTAGGTCAGACTCTGTTCTCAGTTACTCGGTATAAAACTGGGATTTACTTCAGGGCATTGATTCTTCATGTGGGCCACTTTAAGTGAGAGCAGAATTTGGCTAAGTCTTTTCATTCCAATATCTTCACCTTAAACACACCCAGAACTTGTCTGAGAGGTTTGTGTTTCTGTGTGTGTGTGTATTTGCGTGTGTTTATATATATCTGTGAGTGCTTGAAGGTGTGGGTACTTCTATGTGTGGGTGCTTGTGTGATTGTATGTGTGTGTTGATGTGTATAGGTGTTTGTATGGGGGCTTGAAGAACTGTGTGTGTGTTTGTGTGTGTGTCTGTGAGTGTTTATGCATTCATATATGTTGGCATACGTATTTGAATTTGTAAGAATGGGTTTATTTCTGTGTATATTCGCAGTGTCTCTCTGTTAGCGTGTTTATGTGCGCATTAATGCGTCTCTGTGTTTGTGCGTGTGTGCTTCTGGGTTTTTTGTGCGTGTTTGCAATAGAAAAAGGCATGAGACATTTAGGAGCTCTCTGCAAAGGAGGGAAGTAGCATTCTCCCCACTTTTTGCCCAAGGGGAAACTGAGGCACGTGACAGTAAAGTGATTTGCCCTAGATCAGCCAGGAAATAAGTGGCATAAGTGGAAATAAATTACCAGCCCCGCTGAGTCTCTGCTTGGTGCTGACCTGTATGGGAAAGCACCTCGGACACCTGCCATGCACAGCACAGTAAAGGGCAGATAAAGGCAGTCCACCAGCTCTCTAAACTGGTTGCACACTTCACTTCGTGCTGGGCCAGACTCTGTTCGGATTTAGGCACTAGAAACCTCGAATAATTCAATTTAGTGCAGGGGATTGGTTCCGGATTTAGGACAGTGTAACTGAGAGCAGAATTTGGCTAAGACTTTTCAGATCCAGTCTTGTCATCTTTATCACGCCCATAGATTGTCTGAAGGCTTTTTCAGTGTGCGTATTTGCACGTGTGTTTCTGCGTGTGTTTCTCTGTGTGAGTGCTAGAGTGTATGGTTACGTGTGTGGGAGGGCGCTTGTCTGATTGTATGTGTGTGTTCAGGTGTATAGGTCTTTGTATCAGTGAATGATGGAACAAGTCTGTGTGTTTGTGTGATTGCATGTGGGTGTTTACGGGCTCAGATGTGTTGGTATATGTAAGGGCCTATAATAGAGGAATGTCTCTTAGCCTGGTCCTGTCTAAAGATCATTGCAATAAACGGGAGTGTTTCCAACACTTCACTGGCACATTTCCAGAGATACACTGGGTGGATTCCCCTTAGCATGTGAAATCTGACTGTTCTCTGACCTGGGTAACTTGAGTAAAGATGCGTTGTTGTGGGAAGTGTGCTGTCAATACCGCTCAGTCAGGATGGAAAGCCCAAGAAAGTGAAAGGGAGAAAACCTCACCGGAAGCTGCTGTTAGTTCAGTTTCAGTGTAGTAGCCGTGTTAGTCTGTGTCAGCAAAACGAAAATAAGAAAGAAAAACTTGTAGCACCTTAGAGACTAACAAATTTATTTCAGCATAAGCTTTAGTGGGTTAGTACCCACTTCATCGGATGCATGGAATGAAAAACACTGTTACTTCAGTGTTCTCTGGATGGCGCCCCGTGTTCATAACCATGAATCGGGAAAATTCCGGGCTATAGCTTGCAATTTCAATTCAAGCGTTCGCAATTCGAGAAATGGAGTTATCATAAAGCCAGAGATATGAGGATGAATCCTACATAGATTGAGCAATTCTGATTTGATTACACAACCCGGCGATAGGACATATCCCGAAATCCCTCCTTTTGCACATGCAAACATAGTTCTGTCCTCTTGTGCCTCTCTGTTATAAGTCTGACATATTTCCATTATGTGGAGTAACTCCCAGTCCCATAGAACCAGTAGGAGTTTTAGCTTTGATTTCAGTGGGACCAGGGTTCATATTTCACAGCTGAATCACTGTAAATACGTAGGCAAGGGCATCTGTGCCGGAGTGGACCATTCAGCTTGCATTAGCTCTCTCCAAAAGTGATATTCCAGACCTGGCTCCTTCAACGTTGACATGTCACATGATTCCCCTGCACTTTGCCCCTCTAATTTAGCCCGCCAAACTTTTGCAGAAGCGGGCCGAAGGAAGGAAAATGATGTGATGATGCTACATGTTGACACCGATTGGGAGATAGCTTGTGTTCTGCCCAGTTGTAATCTTGAATGTGATTTCAGTGTTTTTTGTTGAAACACAGAGGAGCAGAATGACCGTCTCCCGCATGAATAAACCACACAACTGCGGTGTTACATTTCTGTGTGCTCAGAAAACCACGATTATTTTAAAACCGACCAGTCTTAAATTGAGACGATCTCTGTACATGGGGTATTTTATTATGAATAGGCATGTGCAAGAAACTTGGAGTTTGGATACAGCTAGAATCCAATAGCTTCTGTACAGGGAATTCCCACGCTCTGCCTGTGAATTTAGGCCGAGTGGCCGCATTTCCCTCTTCCTTCAGAACGTGGCATTGGCTATTGCGGAACCCCAGTGGCTTTGCACAGGAAGCCGTGTGTTCAGGAAGCACAATTCAGCCTTGGTTAGCTGCGTGAGAACGGTGGCAAAACCACGGTGTGAAAAATTCTAAAGCTCAGGTTCCACCTTGGCTCTTGGGATCGTACTTCCCACCGCTATTCCCCAGCTAAGTTAGCTGGCAAGGCAGGTGGAAGGACGCACAGCTAAGTGTTAACCACACTTTGGAGAAGGATTCTATTTCTGCGAGACTAGGAAATGTATAAGGCGGTCTCGGTTCCGTCGGAACCGCGGGTCTCTGATAATGAAAGTGAATGTTCAGAGGAGTGAGGCCCGGAGAAAGGACTGGAGACTTCACACTCTGGGCTCCTCTGTCTGACCCGCTCAGTTCTGCCCGGGACTGTGGGCACCGAGAGGGAGGGGGATTCGCGCTGGAGGTTTTTGTGCTGACCGCAGGAGGTTTCTGATCACTGTGTCTCTCGCACAGTAATACCGGGCGGTGTCTTCGGCTCTCAGGCTGTTCATTTGCAGAGACACCGAGCTGCTGGGCTCGTCTCTGGTGACGGTGAATCGCCCTTTCATGGAATCACTGTAATATGCTGCTGAACTATGAGCAGGATTGAGTATCCGTGCGACCCACTCCAGGCCTTTCCCCGGAGCCTGACGGACCCAGTTCATGTGGTAGCTGCTGAAGGTGAACCCGGAGGCTTTGCAGGAGAGGCGGAGAGATCCCCCCGGCGTTTGAACCCCCCCTCCGGACTCCACCAGCTGGACCTGTGACCGGACACCTGGAAAGACAGAAGGAGAATCACATTCACACCCGGCCTGGCTCCTGGCCCATTGGAAGCAGGAGAACGGTTCCCAGTGACGTCACTGCGCTCTGGGTCCGGTTCGGAAGGTGCAGCATCCCCCGGTGTCTCCGGTCCGTGCAGCTGGGACGGGGATAAAATTACCTCGAAGGGCCGCTAGAACGAAAGCGAGGCTCAGCCACAGTCTCATGGTGCTGACGCTGGAGGGTTTTCTTGTGGGATCTGCACCGACACCCGGACTTGTCCCTCCCCCTTCTCACTGCGGGCTCCGGAGATCTCAGGGTTTCTATAGCGCGCCGAGGCGATGAATCTGCATCTCCTCTTTATAAGACCCATCTTGGACCTGAGCCTTCAGCAAACGCAGCCTTCCCGAGGAGGGTGTAGCGGGATAATGGTTGTCTGGGTTAAGGGGAAGAGTAAGAGCTCCACGCACAGAAAAATTGCTGCAGCGGTCTCTACAAGTATCCCAGTTGCTTTTTAGAGACAAAATTCCTTATTGATTGTTCACCTTCCACTCAGTTCTGTCTGCTTGTCCCTCTGCCCTCCTGGGAATCTTGGGTAGAAGGATCTTATGGAGGGTGAGTAGGGGGGGGGCGTTAGCCTGCTACTTGAGAATGCGGGGAGCGGTTATTCCTGGCTCCATTGCTAGGTTGATGGGTGACCTTGGGAAGGGACTTACACCCCCTATGCCTCAATTTATATGGGTATACAATGGCGACTGTTTCCCTTTCCCAGCCTGGGTTTGACTGAGGCAAAGGAAGAGAAATCGCAGGAGAGACAACCCGGCTCCTTTCAAACGCGTTTGTTTAAAGGATTGTGTCCGTCTTGTTGATGCAGGGAAAGGAGGGAGACCAGCCTGTCCCGTTCTGAGTGTGTTTGCTGCCCTGGGCTCCTTGCTGCGTGTAGCTCCGGAGCGCCACCTGCTGGGGGCTTCTTTTTAAATTAACCCCAGGCGAGGTTTTTGTCTGAGCTCAGACCGGCCTCCCCTCACTGTGTCTCTCGCACAGTGATACACGGCGGTGTCCGCCGCTTTCAGGCCGGTCATTTGCAGGTAGAAAGTGGAGCTGTCCTTGGAGGCTGTGAATCGGCCCTGGATTGCCGGGGCGTAGCTGTTGCTAGATGAGGAATAATAATAAAGCAGCCACTCGAGCCCCTTTCCCGGAGCCTGTCGGACCCAGTTCATACCATAGCTGCTGAGATCAAAGCCGCTCGCGGCACAGGTCAGTTTAGTGGATTCTCCGGGTTTCTTCATTTCCGGGCTGGACTGGGTCAGAACCACCTGTGCCCGGGCCCCTGGAGAGAAACAAAGCGGGCTGTTAAAAGTCAGGTTTAAAAGCAACCAGAGAGACAAACAGATACACTAGAGAGAAGGCGACAATCCCTGGTCTGACTCCCCGGATCTCGATGTCCTCCCACGCAGGATGAGCTGTAGAGGGGATTTTTCTAAAGCACTCGCATTATTTAGCAGCACAAGGAGCGCTATTGACTTGCCTAGACAGACGTTCCTAGATAACTTAGGGACTTTAGGAAAAACCCTCCGCCCATGAACTGCAGAACGATCTGAAACCGGCGGGTGAGCAGAGAAACAAACGCACATGAGAGTCCAACCAGGAACACGCAGATTCTCAGCGGGCCCAGCATGGTGATAGGATGGGAGTGCAGCCGTGTAAGTCCCTGAACGAGGTGCGGGGCCTTTGGCGGAGATGCCGGAGTCGGTGGTTAAGTAGGAAGCCGGATCTGGCAGCTTTGCATATTGGGGGAGAGGCGGGCGGGTGGGCAATACAAGAGTCTGAATTCAGCGAGCGGGCAGGCCGGGGGAGAGTCAGATGGGGGTGGAAGTGGGGGGCGCAGTGACGGGGGGGCTGGTAGAGTAGGGCAGAAACCAGAACTCTGAGCCGGAGAACGGAGCTATGTGAAAAGAGAAGGGGAAGAAGGATTCCCTGCCCGCAGACCCAGGACATGAGCTACAGGCAATCTGAGAGCGATGCTTCCTCAGCCTGTTCCTGTCAGGCTGGTCCCTGGACCAAACCCCTCGCCACAGCTGTTCCCAACGCGCTCGCTCTGTCGAATTCCATTGCACGACCGCCCTCCACCGGAATGTAGGACATGGGAGCTGGAACCGGCATAGGTCCATCAGTCCCTCTCCTTACGCGCCAGGGCTTCATAGTTCTCTGCAAAGTGCACGACGGGGTGTCTTATGGGCTGTGAATAAGGGACCCCTGGGGTCAATTTTGCCTCTGCTACAGACTCACTTTGTGATCTTGGGCCAGTCACTTAGGCTGAGATTTTCAAAGGAGGCGGAAGGAGCGAGCAGTCCCATTCCCAGTGCACAGCAATAGGATACGGGTGCCTTTGAAAATCCCAAACTAAAACGGCTTGGTGGTTTTCATGGGCAGTGTCCTTAGCATCTGGGTCCAGGTGGCCAGCCAGGTGGGTAGAAAGGATCCTGAAGTTACTCAGGAAGCAAAACCAAACCTTTATCTACCTCCTTCCACTTGTCCTTATATATCACAGTCCAGGCTTGAATTGTTCAGCAGCGACTAAGCGCCTTAGAAGCACCATTCAGCCTTCGGCAGGTCTGTGCGAATAGTGGCAACATTTTGGTGTGCAAAAACCCGGAGGCGGAGGGGGGGTGTTCTACCACCACTCCGTATACAACGTCTCTTGAGTTTCTTCCTCTAATAGTTTGCGTTTACCAAGCGGGTTGAAGGGAAGAAAGCTAATTATTCATACTAACCGAGGCTGATTCTATTTCTACATTGCTAGAATTTCAACTGGAGTATTGTGTCCAGTTCTGGGTGCCACATTTCAAGAAAGAAGTGGACAAATTAGAAAAAGTCCAGAGAGGAGCAATGAAAATAATTAAAAGTCTAGAGAACATGACCTATGAGGGAAGATTTAAAATCTTGTTTGTTTAGCCCGGAGAAGAGAAGACTGGGGGTGGGGGGTGTGTGTGGATGTGATCACAGGTTGCAAGTCCATAAAAGGAGGAGTACAAGGAGGAGGGTAACAAATTATTCTCTTTAACCTTTGAGGACAGGACAAGAAGCAATGGGCTTAAATTCCATCAAGGGAGCTTTGACATTAGGAAAAACTTCCTAACTGTCAGGGTTGTTAAGCACTAGAATACATTTCCCAGGGAGGTTGTGAAATCTCCATCACTGAAGATTTTTAAGAGCAGGTTAGACAAACCCCTGTCAGGGATGTTAGTGCAGAGGACGGGACTAGATGACCTCTCGCGGTTCCTTCCAGTCCCAGGAGTCTATGATTCTGTAGATGGATAGTGAGCTCTGAAACCTGAGGACAGGTTTGTTTTTCACTCTGGTTGTAGATCCCGTTCCTGTGCCCAGGGCTGGATTGTTAGTGGAAGTGCTGCACCCTCGCGGCGGATGAGAGAAGTTCGGTTCTGCTGCTCCGGTTTTTGTATGAGCCCTGTCGGGATTCCCCTCACTGTGTCTCTCGGACAGTGATACCGGGCGGTGTCCTCGGGCTTCAGGCCGGTCATCTGAAGATACAGCAGGTTGTTGGGATTGTCCCTGGAGATGGTGAATCGCCCTTTGACTATCAGCATCAGGGACGGCTCTAGGATTGTTGCTGCCCCAAGCAAAAAATTTTTTGTTTGCTCGTTTGTTTCTTGACCCACCCCTGGTCCCGCCTGAACTCCGCCTCCTTCCCTGCAGGTGCTACATTTTCCCCACCCCATTGCTTCCTGTAGCCTCCCCGCAACCCACCGCCCTAGCTCACCTCCGCTCTGCCGCCGCCGCTTGGGTTCTCCCCTGCCCAGGCTTTCAAGCCGAGCGTCCCCCTCCCTCCAAGGCTCTCAACCCTAGCGGCGGTGGCAGAGGTGAGCTGGGGCAGCCCGGGCACATTTCTAGGGGCATGGCAGGGGTCAGAATGCCGCCCCTAGAAATGTGCCGCCCCAAGCACCAACTTTTTTTGCTGGTGTCTAGAGCCGGCCCTGATCAGCATAGTGTGTGCTACTCCCACTGCCGCAGCAAGATAGGGGCGATGCACTCCAGCCCCTCCCTGGGAGCCTGGCCGACCCAGACCATCCAGTAGCTGCTGAAGTCGAACCCGGAGGCTTTGTAGGAGAGGCGGAGAGAGTCTCCCGGCTTTTTCACATCCCCTCCGGACTCCACCAGCTGGACCTGGGACCGGACACCGGGGAATAACAATGAAGTATGCGAAACATGAGTATCTCGGGCAATAGCACAATAATCCCCCGCCTCCTCAATACACGGGAAGGGAGAAGGTACCTTCCAGAGATGCTGCAATGAGAACGAAGTACAAGCAAAGCTTTATTTTCTCTGGAGTTGTAGGGGAAAGTTCTCAGGGGACTGGCTGGTCACTGCTCAGACCCAGGGGGCTGCGGATTGTCTCTCCGGGCAAAGAGAAGCACAGATTTAAACAGGAAACTACCTCCCGCATTTGCATACCCCGATCCTTATAAGAGACACCCACCATTTCCCAGAAAGAATTCAGTTCCTTTGTGTGCGGCTGAGAGAAGAGGCGGCACTTTGTCTCTGTGGTACAGCCCTTGTCTCAGTCGGAGCTTCCTACTTGACCATAAGGAGAGAAACTGGCATCTTCTTTATCCCTTTTCTAGCTTCCCCACCTAACCGTGACCCTCAGAATAAACCTCACCTTAATATAAGTCTTACCCGGAAACTACATGAATACCTTACTTAGAGCAGAAGCGACAAAGGGTCCTGTGGCACCTTATAGACTAACAGAGGTATTGAAGCATAAGCTTTCGTGGGTCAATTTCCACTGCCTGCATCCGAAGAAGTGGGTATTGACCCACAAAAGCTTATGCTCCAATACCTCTGTTAGTCTATAAGGTGCCACAGGACCCTTTGTCGCTTCTGCTGCTCCAGAATAACAGGGCTACCCCTCTGTTACTTAGAGCAGGAACTCCTGCAATTACCCAGAATGTAAATTCGAACCCTGAGTTTTAATACTGGCCTCACTCTTCATCCCTCCGTTGAACCTAACACTAGGAGAGACTTTGGGAAGTCCTGGGCTGTATCTCATTCCGTGGGAGCTGGAGGGAGCTGGGCTCTGTGACCCTAGTGACCCCCCGACCTCCCACCAACGGGACTCTGCTTCTCCCTCAGCAGCGGCTTCTCCCGGAGCTACCCCATTAAATCCCACCGTGTTCCTGTCTACAACCCTTAGTCACGTGACTGTCCCCAATTCCCTGAGTGCCAGAGCTGGGCTGAGTGATGTCATCAAGGGCCATGGGGCGGGGGCTTTTATCCCCATGGTGACTCTGTGATGTTGTGGAACTTTACTGGGGGTTGGGATGTCTCAGCTCCACCCACTGACCCCAGCGGAGAGTCCGGGATGTGATTTCCAAGGGTCCGTTGGGTGAAAACAACCCACGAGCCGCTCCGGAAAGTCGCGGCGGTGTCACGTTCCCAGGCTCAGCGGAGCGGGGTTTGTTCAGGCGCTGGGTGATCTCTGCCCCCAGCCCCGCCCGGACTCTGAATGGCTCATTTCCATACGCCACCCCCATCTCTCTGCCTCAGTCTCCCCTCTGTGACCCAGGGGCTGGGAGAGTTCCCCGCCCGGCCCCCCGGCGGCGTTGTGGGGATAAATGCAAAACCGCTTGTGACGGGCGGAGACGCCACGGTGAGGGGCCCCACATCGGTTATAATGAACTAATCGCCTCCCGCTGCATTAATGCGATAAAGGTCACAGTCTGCACAAAGGGCCAGAGCCTCCCTGGTGTAAATCCGGCGTGACTCGAGTCTAGTTTAAGCAGTTGCGGTGACTTTACACCAGCGGAGGATTTGGCCCCAGGGACAATTCGCTCCATCCATCCATCTGGTCCAAACCCCAACGCACTTGTCCCCTTTACACTAACAGACGCTGTCCTGTGAGTCTGACACCGAGACTGGCCCCGGAGACCCAGCCAACGTGCCAGGTCTGCGCGGGGAGAGCGACTCAGAAAAGGATTCACTCCGGATTGGGGTTCACAGATGTAGCGAGGGATCTCTGCACCGCAGGCCCAGGGGGCTCTGGGCAGAAAGGGGAGACACGTTGCCCGGGAACGGAAGGGTTAAACCGGCCGGGAGGTTTGTGTTACTTTCACCCGGTTGCCTGGTCTCCTGCCCGAGCCCGAAGCGGGGTGTGTGTCTCTGCTGCCCCCGTGCGGCTGCCGGGAGAAGGGCGAGTCCGCAGCCTGGGTTTTTGTAGGATCACAAACCGGTTTCGTTTCACTGTGTGTGTCACACAGTAGTAGCGGGCGGTGTCCTCGGGCTTCAGGCCGGTCATTTGCAGATACAGCTCACTCTTGGCATTATACCTGGAGATGGTGAATCGGCCTTTTACGGAATCAAGGTAGTGTATTTCACTCGCACCATTGTTTATAGCAGCGACCCATTCCAGTCCCTTCCCAGGGGCCTGTCTGACCCAGCTCATCCAGTAATCGGTGAAGGTGAACCCGGAGGCTTTGCAGGAGAGGCGGAGAGAGTCTCCGGGCTTTTTTACATCCCCTCCGGACTCCACCAGCAGCGCCTGGGACCGGACACCTGGCAATAAAGACAGGCCATTAATATCGGTATAAAAGCGGCGGTAACACAAAATTCTTCTGACTCTGCCAGTTATTCAGAGGAGGAAAATACCTTCCAAAGCCGCTACAGCGAAAATTAAAGGGAGCAAAAATCCCATTTCCCTGGTGCTGGAGGGGAAAGTTCTCAGGGGACTGGCTGGTCACTGCTCAGACCCAGGGGGCTGGGGATTGTGTCTCCGGGTGCAGCCTGGGCAGAGAGAGGCACAGATTTAAACAGGAAACTGTCCCCCTCATTTGCATACCCCCGCTTTATAAGAGACACACATTCCTGCTGCCAGTGATCTGAGTGATTCGCCCTGGGGCTCCGGGTGCAGCACAGTAAAGGGCAGTTGAGGGCAGCAGAACATCGCTCTAAACTGGTTGGATATTTCCCACTCCATGCTAGGTCAGACTCTGTTCTTAGTTACTCGGTATAAAACTGGGATTTACTTCAGGGCATTGATTCTTCATGTGGGCCACTTTAAGTGAGAGCAGAATTTGGCTAAGTCTTTTCATTCCAATATCTTCAACTTAAACACACCCAGAACTTGTCTGTGAGGTCTGTGTTTGTGTGTGTGTGTATTTGCGTGTATTTATGTATATGTGTGTATTTATATATATCTGTGAGTGCTTGAAGGTGTGGGTACTTCTATGTGTGGATGCTTGTGTGATTGTATGTGTGTGTTGATGTGTATAGGTGTTTGTATGGGGGCTTGAAGAACTAAGTTTGTGTGTGTGTGTGTTTGTGTGACGGTATGGGAGTGTTTATGCATTTTATATGTTGGTATACATATTTGGATTTGTAAGAATGGGTGTATTTCTGTGTATATTCGGGGTGTGTCTGTGTTAGTGTGTTTATGTGCGCATTGATGAGTCTCTGCGTTTGTGTGTGTGTGTTTCTGGGTTTTTTGTGCGTGTTTGCAGTAGAAAAGGGAGTGAAAGGAACTCTTTGCATGACCGTGGCGTGTCTGATTTACAGAGTAATTCCAGGGTGAACGAATAAAGTGCATTTAGAAAATGCTCCTGGTCTGCAAATCCCTGTAATCCGGGGACCTGCATTTCTACCAGGGACCCTTGTTTGTCTACACTTACCAGCAGCGTCGGAGGCGTTGGATCGATCTTCTGGGTTCGATTTATCGCGTCTTGTCTAGATGCGATAAATCGAACCAGGAAGTGCTCCGCTGTCGACGCCGGTAATCCTGCTCTGTGAATGGAGCAGGCGGAGTCGACGGGGGAGCTGCGCGCCACCGTGTGGACCAGGAGTCGGTACTTTAAAGTTCGAAATAAGATACTTCTACTTCAGCTATTATTCACCTAGCTGAAGTTGTCTATCTTACTTCGAACTTGTGGGCTAGTGTAGACCAGTGTCCCGAATTATAAGAGAGAGGCACAAGAGGACGGAACTATATTCTGTCGATTGTCTCTTCAGGTGTAGCCTGGGCAGAGAGAGGGACAGATTTAAACAGGAAACTCTCGCCCTTATTTGCATATCCCGCTGCTTACAGGAGAGACAAACCCTCTCCCTGAACGATCGGTGTTATTTGCCCGGTTGCTCTAAAGGAGGGAGCCGCACTGGTGCTAACTCCGTGTCTGGCCAGCGCCCAGCGAGTGCGGGGCCATCCTGACCATCCTGGTGCACAAAGAGCTCCCTTGAATGCTCTCACACGCCTCCAGGAGTAAGGATTGGGCTACAGTCTTTTGAAGGGAGTGTAAAGACCCACTATTGGCTTTAGCGGACTGTGGGTCAGGCCCTTATAGAGAAGAGTATCCGCCTAGTGAACAGGGCAGCTTCATGTGAAAATCTGTGTTTGTATTGAGGGCAGCGGTGTTTGGGGCCTGATGTATTCTTGGAAGACAATGTTACAGCTATTGTTGCATTTTGTTATTTTTCAAAGGAAGCTGAGAGCATTTGTACCCATCTCCCAAAAAACTGGGGTAGGGTTTTAACACCCAGCACTTTTAGGCACCTTTGAAACCCTAATACTAGTTATTACACCTTGAACAATCGATTTCTCAAATATTTCTCTTCTGCGCTGTGCGCTTTTACTCTCCTGTCAGATAAGTTCTATGTTCCAACATGTGAATAGTCAAGACTCCGCCGTTTTTATGGACCCATGATCATAGATGGATACACAGATCTGATACCTCATGACAGTTATTTTTTCACTGTCTGTAGACCCCGTTCCTGTGCCTAGTGCCGGATTGTTTGTGGAAGTGCTGCCCCCAAGCGGCGACCAAGAGAAGCACAATTCTGCAGTTTGAGTTTTTGTATTAGCAGCATCTGGATTCCTCTCACTGTGTCTCTCGCACAGTAGTACCGGGCGGTGTCCTCGGGTTTCAGGCTGTTCATCTGCAGGTACAACAGGCTGTTGGGGTCATCTCTAGAGACGGTGAATCGTCCTTTTACCGAGTCACCATAGTATATAGTACTGCCGGCAATGCTGGCGAGCCACTCCAGTCCTTTCCCGGGAGCCTGGCGGACCCAGCCCATGTAGTAGCTGGTGAAGGTGAACCCGGAGGCTTTGCAGGAGAGGCGGAGAGAGTCTCCGGGTTTTCTCACATCCCCTCCGGACTCCACCAGCTGCACCTGGGACCGGACACCTGGGAATAAAGACGAATTAAGGGGAATTTAAGTATCTAGGCAAACAGAATAACAATCCCCTACCTCTCCAATACATTAAAAGGGAGAACATACCTTCAAACGCTGCTGTAATGAGAACGAGATATAACCAAGGTCTCATTGTCCCTGTGCTTGGAGAGGAGAGTTTTCAGGGGGATTGTCTGGTGACTGCCCAGAGACAGGGGGCTGCAGATTGTCTGTCGAGGTGCAGCCGTGGAAGTGAGAGACAACAGCTTTAAACAGGAAACTCTCATCCCTATTTGCATATCTCCCTTCTTATAAGAGACTCCAACTATTTTCTAGAGCAAACTTTTTCTTTGTGTGTGGCTGAGAGAAAGGCCGGCAATTTATCTCTGGGGTACCCCCCCCCCCAGTTGGAGTGCTAGCGTGACTGGATTACAGCATCTTTTTCCACTCCTTAACTGCCACATTTAACACTAATCCTAACGATAAACCCCGAACGTTAACCTTTATATTGATCTCAACCTAAAAACTGAAGGAATATCTCTCTAAATCCTGACTTCATCCCCGAAGGTGATTCTAACCCTAAATGTAAATTCTAACCCTGAATTTTAATACTAGGCCTCACCTTCATCTCTATCTGGAAACTGATGCTGAAGCCCATTCTAAAACCTAACTATAAAGTTAAAACCATACCCAAAATTTAACACTTAACTGAACACAAACCTAAATTTGTACTGTAACCCTATTTGTAAAGGTAACAAATAACCCTAATCTTTAACATTTACCCTAACCTGAAATGTACAAACTAACCGTAATCCTAAATTTAGCCTTAATATTAAACATGATGTGTCACATTAACATTTAACTGTAACCTGAACCTCAAATTTATACTCTGTCTCTAAATCCTAACCCTATTTGTAACTATTAACCTTAACTCTAACCCTAAACCTAGCATCTAACCCTAATTTTTAATTCTACCTGGAGGCCCGAAGACTGACCGTAACTGTAAAGTCTATACCTTAATCTGTAGCCTTAATGCCTGGGCGGACAGGAGTGATGTGATAATGTTAATGGAGATTGGGCAGAATACATAGAATCACATAATGTTTAGTACCCTTCGGGGCAGAAGTGTCAATAGTCCATTGCAGTATATTGAGAAACTGCTTTAATGTTTGAAGCCATCACTTTCAGTTTGAAAGGAGTTTCCTTCTCCTGCCTGCAGGCTGTAGGGCTCCGTAGGGAAACTCGTGATCTGGATTTTTAACCGTCACTTTGCAAAGATCCATGGTAGATCAGGATGGGGATGGGTTGTGCCTCGCTCCCTTCGGGAGCAGCCTGCTTTCTCTCTCTCTGTCTTTGGTTCTTCTGTGTTAGGGGTCTGGATTCTGAACAATAATACATTACTATAAAGTTGCTGTGTTTGAGGAAGAATAGTGTGTGTGTGTGAGAGAGAGAGAGAGCTAACTTTTCTGTGTGCATGTCCTTTAGGCTGCTCATGTGTAAATAGAGATGGAGCTGTCTTTGGAGGTTGTGAGTTCCCCCCACCCCCCGGGGTTGTAGGCCAATAGTTCTTGGTATAGGAAGTAGGATAGTAAAGCGCCCACTCCCACTCCTTTTGGATTCAAGGCACGATGTAAAGGTTCACCTTACATCCATCTACAGTGCATTTAAGACTTTTTCACTGCTGGATCAGTTTGGGTCAGGACAGTCTACCGAAAGACGCCATGGAGAGGAAAGCAATTGGTGAGAAGTGATATGCATACTGAATAAATTTAAAAGGTTTTGGGCCCGACTCTGCCTCAATGTGAACCTTATGAGGCCGTTCCCAGTTGTGCAAAGAGGAAGGAGAGATGATTTGTACGCACTTTTCTCTTACATTCCTTAGGTGTTAGAGGAGTTGTATGTCAGTTTCATTTGTGTCAAATCAACTTCCCAGGCCAGTCCCTTGAGTTAGAGCAGGGATGACTCTGTCCCTGTCCTCTAAAGTGTAGTTCAGCTGTATGTTCAAAAAATGGATGTGAGTGTCCAGTCCAGGCGAAACTTCCTTGCACCAGCCCTGCACCCCCCCCACAGTTAACGCCGCCCCCCCCCCGCAGAAGCCAGATCCCCCTCCCACGGCTCCCCCGCAGGCCACGGTAGCCTCCCCCCCCCTGCCTGCAGCGCCCCTCAGCTCCCGGCTCAGCTGCGGAGGCAGCTGCTGGCAAGCCACCCCCCTGGCTCGCTGCTCAGTCGCGGAGCTGGGAGGCAGCCACCTGCTGCCCCCCAAACCCTGGCACCCTAGGTGACCGCCTAGGGTCGCCTAGTGGGTGCACCGGCCCTGGCAAAGAGAATCGAGGTGTTACTGGAAGGGAGTCCCCAATGAATCAGGTCTGTTGTCTAGGTGCTACTGTCAGTAACTAACCAGGAAGTGGTTCCCCCCCTCTACCCGAGGAACCCCCCCCCCCCAGCTCCTGGCTCTGCTGTGGAGCCGGGAGGCAGGAGGCAGCTGCGGCCAGCCACCGCCCCAGCTCTCGGCTCAGCCGTGGAGGCGGGAGGCAGCCGCCTGCCACCCTCCAAACCCTGGCGCCCTAGGCGACTGCCCTAGGGTCGCCTAGTGGGCGCGCCGGCCCCGGGTGTATGGAGTTCTGGGTTCGGGTGGGTAGCCAGAGAATCTAGCAATGCCTTTGAGGGTCTCTCTTTAACACATTGCCTGATATGTGATCAGAGATCACACACACTATGGAGCGATGGGCAACAAGATGGACTATTGTCTGGGAATTATATACATAAATCCTGACTTGGCACCTGGCCTGGTGACCCTTCCTATTCCTGCACCCAGGGAGGTATTGTTTATGGATCTGCAGCCCTCGGAGGCCCATGGGATAAGGGGGAATCCACAGCTGGTGTTTCTGTATGATCATTTCTAAGCTTCGGTTCACTGTGTGCCTTGCACAGTAATACCGGGTGGTGTCCTCGGTCTTCAAGTTGCTCATTTGCAAATAACCCAGGTTGTTGGGATTGTCCCTGGAGATGGTGAATTAGCCTTTGACGGAATCAGCATAGTACATAGAGGTGACTTGAATTTGGGCGACCCACTCCAGGCCCTTCCCAGGAGCCTGACGGACCCAATTCATGTAGTAACCGGTGAAGGTGAAGCCGGAGGCTTTGCAGGAGAGGCGGAGAGAGTCTCTGGGCTTTTTCACATCCCCTCCGGACTCCACCAGCTGGACGTGGGACTGGGTACCTGGGAATAAGGACACGTTTAGAAATGGTATTGAGAACAATAATACAATATCTCCCTTTTCTCTGCAATGCATTTAAGAGGGGTGAATACCTTCCAAACCTGCTAGAATGAAAACCACATGGAGCCAAGGTCTCATTTTCCCTGCTGCTGGAGTGGAAACTTCTGAAGAGGATTGGCCGGTTCCTGCACAGACCCAGGGGGCTGCAGACTGTGTCTCTGGATGCCACCTGGGCAGAGAGAGAAACAGATTTGAACAGAAAACTTCTTGACCTATTTGAATATCCCCTTCCTTATAAGACACAAGCTCCGGCCCTTTGCTTTACCCTCACTCTTGAAGAAGAGGACTCAGAGGGACCCTTATTCTGTGTTGTGATGCGCCTGGGCTGGGAGATCATCTTTGTGCTTTTACTCAAGGGAGGAGTAAAATGATTTCAAATCCCAAGACATCCTTCCCTGGCCCGATAGAGCGTGTTCTTGGGTCAGGGAAAAGCTTCCCTTATTCCTCCTGGCCTTTGGGTTCGACTGTGGGAGACGAGAGTATTTGGCAGCAGGACCAGAATCTTAGAAACTCTTTGAGTCCAAGGGGAAGGAGGTTCAGCTTTTTGTAGCCATGGGAGAATTGACAGGGACAATTGACTGATAGCTCATGTAGGATGGGAATGTCACACAAGACTTTGGGAAGTCCTGGGCCAAATCTCATTCGGTGGAAGCTGCGATCTGTGACCCTAGTGCCCCCCTGGCCTCCCACCAATGGGCCTCTGCTTCTCCCTCAGCAGCCGCCTCTCCTTGAGCTACCCCAGTAAATCCCAACGTGTTCCCGTCTACAACCCTTAGTCACGTGACTGTCCCCAAGGTCTGAGGGGTAGGTCTTTTATCTCCATGGTGATGCTATGAAATGGTGGAACTTCATTGTGGGTTGGGATGTTTCAGCTCCACCCACTGACACTAGCGGAGAGTCCTGGTGCAGGAGTCAGACTGTCCCATCCTGTGTGTCTGCAGCGCTGGGCACAAGGTGCTGGGCTCCCCCTGACACTTTCGAACCCCTGGGAGGAATGAACAGCTTCCTGCAGTGACTGTATTTGCTCACCCAGGAACTGAGGCCTGGCCATTGTGAGGCGATATTGGGGTTGGGGGTACTCAGCTCTGGAGCCCTGTTCCACACGCACAAGGGCTATGTAACGTCCGGTCATGGAGGCTGTCAGTGTCTGGGGAGGGGTGGTGACCCAGGGATCCATCGGGCTGGGCCACCCTCTGGAGAGAGGAGATTTCCCCTGGTGCTGGGAGGGATTTGGGACCGAAGCCCCTTTCCCTTCCCGGCAGTGACCGGCTGCATTGAAATGTTCCATGACACTAGGGCTGAGAGAGGTTTTATGGTCTGTTTTTGTACCGTGCCTAGGACTATGGGAACATAGACTACAATTAAGAACATAAGAAAGGCCAGACTGAGTCAGACCAAAGGTCGATCTAGCCCAGTGTCCTGTCTCCCGACAGTGGCCAATGCCAGGTGCCCCACAGGGAATGAACAGAACAGGGAATCGCCGAGTGATCCAACCCCACAGCCCATTCCCAGCTTCTGGAGACCCTTGGCGCTAGGCCCACAACCGTTCACTGTTAAGCACCATCATCAGGATCATTTACTTAGTTAATTATTAAAAAGCAATAAAGTGTAGACAGAAGCTTTCTTCTGGTTTTGTTTAAAGAAGTTGTGTGGTATGAATGCTACGTGTTTCTAAACCATCCCCATGATGTATTATTGAGGGACAAAATATCTCTGATATAGGCCTTCTTGATTATCACTAAAAAAGTTTTTTTTTCTCCTGCTGATAATAGCTCATCTAAATGAAATAGCCTCTCTTAAAATTACTATGGCAGATTCCAAGTTTTCTGTGTATATGTATTTATGCATCTTACTTCTGTGTGTTCCATTCTATGCATCCGATGAAGTGGGCTGTAGCCTACGAAAGCTTATGCTGAATTAAATGTGTTAGTCTCTAAGGTGCCACAAGTACTTGTCACGGAGTATAGGGGAGTCCGGCCCTGCACCCCTCTTCCCCGGAGTCACTGGGAGTCTCAGCCAGCCAGTAGAACAGAAGGTTTATTAGAGATGCCAGGAACACAGTCCAAACAGAGATTGTCAGTACATCCAGGACCCCTCAGTCGGGTCCTTCCGGGGGGCAGGGAGCTTAGACCCCAGCCTGGGGCTCCCTGCATTTCGCCCCACAGCTCCAACCGGGGCAGGGAGGCCAGACCCTGTCTGCCTCTCTCCCCTCTTCTCCGGCCAGCTTCAAACTGAAACTCTCCAGCCCCTCCTCCATCTTTGTCTGTTTCCCGGGCCAGGAGGTCACCTGATCCCTTTGTTCCCCCACCTTCAGCTCATACCTTTGCCGGGGGAGGGGCCGGGCCATCTCTTGCCAGGAGTCAGAGACATTCTCTGTGTCCAGGCCTCTGCCTTCTAGGGCTTTGTAACAATCATGCACCGTTGTCCCACCACCTAGATACTTAAGCACCGCATAGGGGAAACCGAGGCACCCACACAGTACTCAGGGAAACCTTAACAACAGTCCTAGTTCGTCACATCTCTCCCCCCTTCGAGACCGAACTGAGCGGGGTCACTTTAGCCAGTGACCCGGGGAAGTTCGAACCCGGTCACACCAGGCCGTTACAGTTCGACGAGCTCCCTTAGGTCGGGTGGGCTGGATGGCACCCGCAGGTCGCATGTGGGCAGGTTTATGCGGCCCGTGCCCTTTTCCCATCCCAAAACCCCTGGGGTTCAAGCTGAGATCAGGTCTTTTCCCAGCGCTCCAGTCTGGAGGGCTGTAATTCGGGCTCTCTTGGTTAAGAGCCTCCCTCTTGATCTGGTCCCCTCTCTGACCACGTGTCTGTGTCACCAGTCGCTCGGCATCGGCCCCTTTTCCTGGATGCAGCCACGTCGGGGCAAAGTGGTGAATATACACCGTAAAGCGCCACCCAAATAGATCCGGTTGCTGCTTCTTAAGGGCCTGCACCATGGCCAGGCATTCCCTTTCTATGGCCGGACCGTTCTGCCTCCAGGGCAGCAGCTCCTTGCTCAGATACCCGATGGGGTGTCTCCCCTGCTTCGCATAGGCCTGCGTCAGCACCGCGCCCAGCCCTGTGTCTGAGGCTTCGGTGAACACTGTACAGGGCTTGGCCCTGTCTGGGTTTACTCGATCTATTGGGCCCTGGATTAGAGCCTCCTTCAGCGCACAGAGAGCCCTCTGGCCCTGCTCGGTCCAGACTGCCTCGTCTGGCTTCCCCTTCTTACCTAGCTCTGTGATGGGGGCAGCTAGGGAGCTAAAGGGGGGTACAAACCTCTGGTAGTACCCCACCATCCTGCTAAAGGCCTGGACCTGTTTCCTGGTCTGGGGAACAGGCCAATCTCTGATCGCCTCCACCTTGGCCAGCCCTGGGCTGTTGAATGACTGGTTCACCTCTAAAGCCAGCCTGTCCTTGGCCTCTCTCTCCAGGTTCTGGGCTCTTTTCCCAGTTACTCTGAATGGGGGACACCTGATGGGAGGATGGGCTCCCATCTCAGGGGAGAGATCCATCAGGGGGTCTTCCCCCTTCTCCTCCCAATCGTCCCTTACCGGTTCTAGGGGTCCCCTTACTCTCCTCCCATACCACAGCTTGAAAGGGAAGCCCCCTGGTGATTCCTGGGGCACTTCCCTGTGCCATCGGTGGGGCAGGTACTTGTCCCAGTCCTGTGGATGCTGATTTATGCAAGTCTTCAACATCAGCCTCACGGTCCCCTGAACTCTCTCCACCAGCACGTTGCAATGGGGATAATATGTGGAGGCCCAACTGTGCCGGACCCCACATTTCTCCCACAAGCACCGGAGCAGGGCAGACATGAAGTTGGACCCTTGGTCTGTCAGGCCTTCCTTGGGGAACCCCACTCGGCTGAAAATGGTCAGCAGCGCATCCGCTACAGTGTCTGCTTCAATGGAGGATAAGGGCTCCGCCTCGGGGTAGCGGGTGGCGAAATCTACCACCACCAGAACGTACTTCTTCCCCGACTGGGTTGCCCTGCTGAGGGGGCCCACCCTATTCATAGCCACCTTCTGGAAAGGTTCCTCTCTGATGGGCAGGGACCTCCAGGGATCTGCTTCCTTCCCCTGGGCCAGGTGTAATAACCGGTGATGATACTTCTGGGGCCTCACTGGCTGCCTCCTGATTCCCCGCAGTTCTACTTCCTCTTGGGCAGCCCATTCCCGGCACAGGAATCCATTCTCCCACAGGGATCTGTCTCTGCAGTCTTCCCCAAGGGGGTTTGCAGTGCTGTGGCCAGCAAGTTCCCTTAGCTTCTCCAAGGCGGGATCCCTCTGCAGCTCACTGGCCAGGCCTGGGGTCACCGCCCCACTGAGCCCTGTCCCTGGTGGCTCCCTCCCTGCCGTGGAATCACTTCCCGGCAGCACCTCTGGACCAGGCAAGCCTGGTTGGCAGCCATCCTGCCCTGCCTGTGTGTCCCCCCACTCAGCTGGGGTCTCTGCTCGCCCGGTGCTCAGCGCTGCCTTGGCTGTCCCTGTGGGGCCAGGCAGCGAGCTCGCTGCTTTGGTCACAGCATCAGAGACTGCCTGAGCCACCTCTCCATTGTGTAGGGGGGTGGGGAGCATCTCTCTGTCCCACCCCGCCCTAGGGGTCTGGTTACAGGCAGGCAGGTAACCGGAGCCTGGCAGCTTCTCCCCATTGCCAGCCAGGTCATTTGCATTTTCACTGACCATTTCCCTCTTAGCCAATTGGTTTCCTGAGTTCAAATTCAAATCCTCGGCCGTTACAGGGCCTGGATCCTGTCCCAAAGATACACAGTCACCCCCCAACAGCACCTCACCGCTGATATCCTGGAGACCCCCAACCACCAGCCAGCCCGACCCCTCCTGGGTCTGCACAGGGATCTGGGCCATAGGCAGGGTGAATGGGTCCGTCCCTGGGACCCTCACCCAGGTCACACAGCCCCTCAGCAGCTGGTGGGGGTGCACCAGCCGGGGCCTGACCACAATTCTGTCTGTCCCGGGGTCTTGCCACCCCCCGAATGTCTCTCCATTGACCATCAGCTTCCGCTTCCACTGGGGGTCCATAGGGCTTGAGTCCAGGGCCAGGAGTGGAAATCCGTCCACCATCCCACCCATCTGGCTGGTGGAGTTTATGGCCTTGGGACCCAGCAAGGGGGTTAGATCCCGGGGCTTTTCCGCAGGGTCTCCCTGGTTCCAATCACCAGCCTGCTCCAAGGCAGTGAGGTGGGCCTCCATATCCCCACCCTCCTTAACCAAGGGCAGCAATTTAGGATCGAGGTTCCCTGCGGAGCTGGCACCCCGGGATCTGTCCCCACTTACCCCTGGCCAGTCCCCTATGCCTCTCCGTTCCACCACCGCAAGTTCACACTGCTGCTTCTTCTGTAGGTCTTTCTCGGGCTCTTGCTGTCTCTCACCGTCCTCTTGCTCTCTCGGACTCAGCTCCAGTCCCATCCGTCTCCGATCCCCTGCTGGGGAACCCGATCGTGAAGAACCCCGTCTGGTTGGGGACCAGACTCTTGGGGATGCCAGGCTATCACTCCAGCTGCTCCCAGATCCTGCTGTAGCCCCATTGGGGTCAGGAATCTGCTCCCTGGAATGGTCATCTTCCTCCAGCCGCGTGATTAACTGGGCTTTAGTGAGCTTTCCAATGGGTATCAATCTCTTTTTGCACAGGGTTACAATGCTCTTCTTAAGGAGAAGGCGATACGCCATCACGTCACTGCTCCCAAGTTGCTGTGGATCCACAGGCCTGTGTGCTCTTAGCTCCCCACGGTTTCCAAGATGAACCCCAAGTGTGCCAGCCCTTCTCCAGGTCACCGCCTCTTTGCCAGGGTCGAGCTGCAGCTCCTCCGCCCCTGGGTCCACTCACGGCACCCCGAGGGGAACCCTGTCACTGCAAAATTCCTTCTCTCTCCCAGGGCCAAGCCGCAGGCTCCTCCGCCCCTGGGACTGCTCACTGCAGTCCCCAGGGAGACCCCATCATTGCACAGTCCTTCTTGCTGGTCACACACTCCCAGGGGTTAAGTGTAGCTCCTCCGCTCCCCGAAACCGCTCCTCCGTGAGCCTTCAGCACGCCTGGTCCTCGTTAGCCCCCCTTCGTTCTACTGCTCCCCAGTTACTTACTGCAGGAAGCGCCGTTCACGGGGTGCAGAACATCCCACCACTGCCACCAGTTGTCACGGAGTATAGGGGAGTCCGGCCCTGCACCCCTCTTCCCCGGAGTCACTGGGAGTCTCAGCCAGCCAGTAGAACAGAAGGTTTATTAGAGATGCCAGGAACACAGTCCAACCAGAGCTTGTCAGTACATCCAGGACCCCTCAGTCGGGTCCTTCCGGGGGGCAGGGAGCTTAGACCCCAGCCTGGGGCTCCCTGCATTTCGCCCCACAGCTCCAACCGGGGCAGGGAGGCTAGACCCTGTGTGCCTCTCTCCCCTCTTCTCCGGCCAGCTTCAAACTGAAACTCTCCAGCCCCTCCTCCGTCTTTGTCTGTTTCCCGGGCCAGGAGGTCACCTGATCCCTTTGTTCCCCCACCTTCAGCTCATACCTTTGCCGGGGGAGGGGCCGGGCCATCTCTTGCCAGGAGTCAGAGACATTCTCTGTGTCCAGGCCTCTGCCTTCTAGGGCTTTGTAACAATCATGCACCGTTGTCCCACCACCTAGATACTCAAGCTCCGCATAGGGGAAACTGAGGCACACACACAGTACTCAGGGAAACCTTAGCAACAGTCCTAGTTCGTCACAGTACTCCTCTCCTTTTTACGGATAGAGACTAAAACAGCTGCTGCTCTGAAACTGGTACTGAGAGGTGAACATGGGAAATTTTAGACTTTTTTGGCAGATAAAATTTTCTTTTAACATTATCAATGTCATTTAACCCATGTCAATGGCACCGTGACAGCAGGATCGCCGAAAGGGCCAGAGCCTCTCTGGTGTAAATCCGGAGTAACTCGAGTGTAATGAAAGCAGTGCTGGTGACTTTACACTAGCGGAGGATTTGGCCCCAGGGGCAATTCGCTCCATCCGTTGGGTCTGATGCAAACCCTACCGCGCTTGTCCCCTTTAGTTACGCGGACAGACGCTGTCCTGTGAGTCTGACACCGAGACTGGCCCCGGAGAGCCAACGTGCCAGGTTTGCGAGGGGAGAGCGACTCAGAACAGGACTCACTCCGGATTGGGGTTCGCAGATGAAGCGGGGGATCTCTGCACCGCAGGCCCAGGGGGCTCTGTGCACGAAAGGGAGACATGTTGCCCGGGAACGGAAGGGTTAAAACTGCCGGGAGGTTTGTGTTACATTCACGCGGTTGCCGGGTCTCCTGCCCGAGCCCGAAGCGGGGTGTGTGTCTCTGCTGCCCCCGCGCGGCTGCCGGGAGAAGGGCGAGTCCGCAGCCTGGGTTTTTGTACGATCACAAACCGGTTTGGTTTCACTGTGTCTCTCGCACAGTAATAGCGGGCGGTGTCCTCGGGCTAAAGGCCGGTCATTTGCAGATACAGCTCGCTCTTGGCATTATCCCTGGAGATGGTGAATCGGCCTTTCACGGAATCAAGGTACTGTATATCACCCCCACTGCTGCTTATGTAAGCGACCCATTCCAGTCCCTTGCCAGGAGACTGGCGGACCCAGCTCATCTCGTAGCTACTGAAGGTGAACCCAGAGGCTTTGCAGGAGAGGCGGAGAGAGTCTCCGGGCTTCTTCACATCCCCTCCAGACTCCACCAGCGCCTGGGACCGGACACCTGGGAGTAAAGACAGACCATTAATATCGGTATAAAAACAGCGGTAACACAATATTCTTCTAACTCTGCCCGTTATTCTGAGGAGGAAAATACCTTCCAAAGCTGCTACAGCGAAAATGACAAGGAGCAAAACTCCCATTTTCTCTGGTGCTGGAGGAGAAAGTTCTCAGGGGACTGGCTGGTCACAGCTCAGACCCAGGGGGCTGCAGATTGTCTCTCCGGGTGCAGCCTGGGCAGAGAGAGGCACAGTTTTAAACAGGAAACTGTCTCCCTCATTTGCATGCCCCCGCTCTATAAGAGAGACACACTCCCGCTGCCAGTGACCCGAGTGTCTCGCCCTAGTGCGCCGGGTGCAGGAGTCAGACTCTCCCGTCCTGTGTGTCTGTGCAGCGCCTGGCACAGGGCACTGGGGTCCCCCTGACACTGTCGGACCCTGGGAGGAATGAACAGCTCCCTGCAGTGACTGTATTTCCTCACCCAGGAACTGAGGCCTGGCTATTGTGAGGTGATATTGGGGATTGGGGGGGACTCAGAGCCCCGTGCCACCCGCACAAGGGCCATGCAACGTCCGGTCAGGGGGGCCAGTGTCTGGGGAGGGGTCGTGTCCCAGGGATCCTTTGGGCTGGGCCAGCCGCTGGGGAGGGGAGATTTCCCCTGGCGCTGGGAGGGATTTGGAACCGAAGCCCCTTTCCCTTTCCGGCAGTGACCGGCTGCATTGAAATCATCCATGACACTGGGATCGTGATCGGAGCAAGCCGAGCTCGTGCTTTGCACCAGGTCTGGGGGCCGCCTGTGGGTGCAGGTGGGAGAAGCTGCGGGGGGGGGGGGGGAGTCTGAGGGCAGAGTTAAGGTTTTGCAGCGGAGCCTCCCTGACATTAGTGGGCCGAGAGCGGCGTGTCTGGGAGTTTTTCTTTAGGGGGGAGTGGAGGGAGGATTCAGGCAGCAGCAGCGAAGGAAGATTATTCTGCCCGGCTGATATTTATATCCGTGTTTATATTCCTGTTTCCAGTCACACTCCACTTCCCATTTACACTGGGGTTGTAAACTCGGTGGGACTGAGAGAGGTTTTATGGGCTGTGTTTGTACCGTGCCTAGGACTATGGGAGCCCAGACTATAATGAAGGACATGAGAACGTCCACACTGGGTCAGACCAAAGGTCCATCTAGCCCGGTGTCCGGTCCTCCAACAGTGGCCAACGCGAGGTGCCCCAGAGGGAATGAACAGATTAGGGAATCACCGAGTGATCCATCCCCTGTCGCCCATTCCCAGCCTCTGGAGACCCGGGACGCTCGGCCCACAACCGGCACCAAATCGATCACCGCTGAACATCATCATGAAGCTATGTTGTAAATCGCAGCGATTGCAGCGTCACTCAGAACAATCCCTCGCCCTTCAGCAGATTGACTGTGGAGAAAATACCTTCCAAAGCTGCAGCAACACAAAAGTCTCATTTCCCTGCTGCTGGAGGGGAAAGTTCTCAGGGGATTGGACGGTCACTGCACCGACGCCGGGGGCTGCGGACTGAGTCCAAGGGGAAGGAGGTTCAGGTTTTGGAGCGATGGGAGACCTGACAGTGACAATTGGCTGATAGCTCATAAAGGATGGGAATGTCACACAAGAGGTTGGGAAGTCCTGGGCCAAATCTCCTTCAGTGGGAGGGAGCTGGGCTCAGTGACCCTAGTGCCCCCCCACCAACGGGCCTCTGCTTCTCCCTCACCAGCTGCCTCTCCCGGAGCAACCCCATTTCATCCCACCATGGTCCTGTCTACAACCCTTAGTCACGTGACTGTCCCCAATGCCCTGTGTGCCAACGCTTGGCTGAGGGATGTCATCCAGTGCTGAGGGGCGGGTCTTTTATCTCCATGGTGAGTCTGTGACGTTGTGGAACTTTACTGGGGGCTGGGATGTCTCAGCTCCACCCACTGACCCCAGCGGAGAGTCCGGGCTGTGATTTCCAAGGGTTCGTTAGGTGAAAACAACCCACGAGCCGCTTCAGAAAATCCCGGCAGTGCCACGTTCCCAGGCTCAGTGGAGCGGGGTTTGTTCGGTCGATGGGTGATCTCTGCCCCACAGCCCCGCCCGGACTCTGAATGGCCAATTTCCATACCCCTCCTCCATCTCTCTGCCTCAGTTTCCCCTCTCTGACCCAGGGGCTGGGAGAGTTCCCCGCCCGGCCTCCAGGCGGCGCTGTGGGGTTAAAGGCAAAACCGCTTGTGACGGGCGGAGATGCCACGGTGAGGGGCCCCACATCGGTTATAATGAACTAATCACTTCCCGCTGCACTAATGTGAAAGTCATAAGCTATGGTGAACCCCCTTAACAGCCAGCAGCTACGGCAACCAGAGGCCACTAGGTGGAAGTAGATGCCTCGCCTACGCAAGACCTTCCATTTTTACAGTTGTCCTTCGCCTACACAAGAATAGTGTTTTTCAGTTATAGTTATTTCTATACCAGTTTTTACTGACCAGATAGCAGACATCCGAGGTCTAGCATGCACCAATCAAATGTTAACACACCAGGGCTTTGTCTAAGTGTGTATAAAAGACCTGTAATTTCTGTGTTAATGGGAGTCCTGTCACTTGGCACAGACTTCCCTTATTCTGCAGAATAAAGTAATTTTCTTTCCTTATCCCTGTCTGGGTGTTATTGGCTCTCAGCTAGGCGGACCCGATATTTCAGTAACAGTTTTTGGCGGCCATGAAGGGACCTCCTAGCTCGGACATTGGACTCCGGATGGCTGCGGCGAACTAGGAACGGCACCAACGGGGTGCTTAGCTCTTCTTTCTGACTTCACCGCAGCCCCTGGGGTTCGTGGTCTGATAAGGTGAGTCCTAATAGGATAAGGAAACACTATCTGTTCTGGTTCTGGTTCTGGTTAACATTTTCTGTCTCATTCATTTGGGTGTTGGCTGTGTGGGCGGGACTGAGCCTCTCGTTCATAATTCCTCAGAGTGGAAGCCATAACGTGTGATGAAGCACTGAGGTTGAATTGAGATCCTTCTGTCCCATCCCCTGTAGCAGTCAGTGTGAGTAGGGAAATCTGTACTAGCTTTTTTGTTGTTAGATCGTAATTCCCTCTGTTTTCTGTTTAATTCTCTGTTCGAGTGTCAAGAGAAAGATGGGTGGATCTCAGAGCAAACCCTCCAAGGACAGTCCTTTAGATTATATGTTAAGTAAATGGTCATTGCCAGGTGTTCAAAGAGTGATGTTAAGGAAACGCTTTTTACAACTTTGCACTCAGGGTTGGCCAGCCCTGGGAACTAATTGGCCCGAATACGGCTCTTTTGACATTCCAACTTACTTAACCCCATTGCGCCTGGCTCTAGAGAACCAAGCACCAGGGCAAATGGATTATTGGTTTTTGTGGGACGATGAAGCTCATCGTCGCCTGAAGAAAGTACAGATTCAGGCTCCCCTATACCCAAAAGCTTCTGCTCCTAGAGAAGCCAATTACTGGGAAAATATCCAGCCCATGTATTGTCCACAACCCCGACCACCGACAGTGGTAGCACAAAATGTAGCAAGCCTGGCATCCTCCAGCGCCACCCCAAAATTCGAGACAATAGACGGACCAAAACTGACCCCAGCCACAAAATCTGAGGACATCACGACTCCAGAACCAACCAAGGAGCCTACTGGCAATGAGAATATTCCCATATATAGCCCACACCATACTAGAAAGGGAGCATTTTATGGGGAAGATGCAGTTAACGTCCTAGCACCCCTCCGGACAATCCCGGTTCCCACAACAAATGGGGAGGTTATAGACCATTACGTTCATGTTCCATTTACTACTGCAGACCTTATGAACTGGCAATCCACTACGCCTCGCCTCAGGGATGATCCGGACGTTGTTCATAGGCGATTCCATGCTATTTTCCAGTCTCATTATCCTGATTGGCAGGATGTGGGCCAACTTTTAGATTGCTTGTTGAGCACCGAGGAAAAGGAGCGGGTCCTTCGGGGGGCCCGGGAGGCTGCTGAGACAGGCGGCGATGGCCGTGCCTTTATAACTCTCGTCAACCTGACTCAATGGAATCTGAACAAGCCAACTAACATGAGGGAGCAAAAACATTTTTTAGATTATATTCTAACAGGTATAAAACAAGCAGGGGAACGAACTCTAGACTGGTCAAAGGTCCATAATACTGTGCAGGGGAAAGAAGAGCACCCTTCCAACTTTTATGAGAGACTTTGTAAAGCATTTTGTATTTATACTAATATAGACCCCAAGGCCGCGCACACACAGTCCACAGTCCGGCTTATTTTTATTTCTCAGTCAGCCCCGGACATCAAGAAGCGATTGCAGCGTCTCGAGGGAGCAGAAGGAAAGTCCCTGGAAGAGCTGGTAAGCGTGGCTACCCGTGTATATCACACACGGGAAAATATGCAAGAGACCAAGCAGGTGAGAATGCTGGCAGCCCTTGTAAATGCTGGAAATAGAAATGAGAAACTCCCCGCAAGTGGCAACCTAAAACAGAAAAGGGGGGAGCCCCGAGTCGTGCCAATGATATGTGTAACGATTGTAAGCAGCTCGGTCACTGGAAGTGGGAGTGTCCTGTGACGAACTAGGACTGTTGTTAAGGTTTCCCTGAGTACTGTGTGGGTGCCTCGGTTTCCCCTATGCGGGGCTTGAGTATCTAGGTGGTGGGACAACGGTGCATGATTGTTACAAAGCCCTAGAAGGCAGAGGCCTGGACACAGAGAATGGCTCTGTCTCCTGGCAACAGATGACCCGGCCCTTCCCCCGGCAAAGGTATGAGCTGAAGGTGTGGGAACAAAGGGATCAGGTGACCTCCTGGCCCGGGAAGCAGACAAAGGGGGAGGAGGGGCTGGAGAGTTTTCGGTTTGGGGGCTGGCGGGAGAAGAGGGGAGAGAGGCAGACAGGGTCTGGCCTCCCTGCCCCTGCCTGAGACTCCCAGTGAATCCGGGGAAGAGGGGTGCAGGGCCGGACTCCCCTATACTCCGTGACATGTCCAAACTGACGTACCGGGAGACAGCCCTGCCGGCCTGACTGGCCACAGCAACAAATGGCTGTGGAAAGAACAGACACCGTTGATAGTGAGGAATGACGACAACCAGGGGGTCCTCTTGTCACCTATTCAAATGATTTTACTACTTATGTTTGTTCCTCCAGGGACCCCCAGGTTCATCTTACTTTGGGAGGAACTGTTTATTCTTGCCTTTTGGATTCGGGAGCTGCACTTTCAACTGTTACTACCAAGCCAAAGAAGGGGAGCCTCACGAACGAAAACATTCCGGTAATGGGTATAGGCGGAAAGCCATTTGACTGTTCTGTACTACAGGAGGCTACTGTAGAAATCTCTGATATCTCTGTCTCCCATGCATTTTTGCTAGCACCAGACTCTCCGGTTAATCTCTTGGGCAGAGATCTCTTATGTAAACTACGTGCTCAGATTTTCTTTTCAGATGATAAAATCATTGTCTGGTTACCTCAACGCCAACTTCCCCAACTATGTGCTGCGTTGACCCAGGCTTCGGAGGACCAGATCCTGCCTATGGGCCCGATGAACATACCGGAGTGACTCAGACAGCAGGTGAAAGCTTCCCTATGGGGCACTTCAAAAGCAGATTTGGGAATTCTACAGACAGATCCAGTAAAAATAACCCTGAGAGCAGGCATTGAAATTCCTCGGATTCGTCAGTATCCCATCTTCCGAGAAGCCTTGTTTGGCCTTCAAGAACTTATCAGGACATTCCTACGGATGGGGGTACTAGTTTGCACCAAATCTCCTTTCAATACTCCCATCCTGCCAGTAAGAAAACCCGACATGGATCCAGATGGGAAACCGGTATACCGATTTGTCCAAGATTTACGTGCAGTAAATAAGGTTGTACAAGCAAAACACAATGTGGTACCTAATCCTTATACGATCCTGACTGACATTCCAGCAGGTACCGTTTGCTATTCTGTGATAGATTTGTGTAATGCCTTTTTCAATATTCCTCTAGATCAAGACAGCTGGGACATTTTTGCATTTACATGGACAGATCCAGAGACCGGGAGAGCAGAACAGCTGACATGGACTCGGCTACCTCAAGGATATGTTGAGTCACCAACTATTTTCTCCTCTATCCTGGCTCAAGACCTAGCTGATATTGAACTACCGGGTGGGTCTACGTATCTCTTGTATGTGGATGACATCCTGGTTTGTTCTCCGGATCAGGTAACATGTGAAACGGACACTATTTACTTGTTAAATTGCTTGGCAGAAAAGGGACATAAGGTCAGGGGCGGCTCTTACAATTCTGCCGCCCCAAGCAGACGTGGCGGCGCCCTGCCCCCGACGCAGGCAGACATAGTGGGGCCCCGCCACGTCTGCCTGCGTCCCGCCCCCGACGCAGCCAGTCCCGTTCCGAAGCGGCAAGGGGACAGCGGCGGACCTGCCACCCCTTTGCCGCCGTGGCAGGCGAGACTGGGTCGGCAGTCCGAGTCCCTCGGCGGCAATTCAGCGGCGGGAACAGAGGACCTGCCGCCAAATTGCCGCCGTGGGACTCGGACTGCCGCCCCCTTCTCACCTGCCGCCCCAAGCACCAGCTTGGCAAGCTGGTGCCTGGAGCCAGCCCTGCATAAGGTATCCCCTTCCAAACTTCAGTTTGCCAAGAACAAGATAACTTATCTCGGTCATGTATTCACCCCGGGGCATTGAGCATTATCCAGTGCCCGTATCCAATCGATCCTTACTATTCCCTGACCAGAGACAAAATGTGAAATGCGGGGATTTTTAGGCCCTGCAGGATTTTGTAGATCTTGGATTCCAGGTTTTGGGGAAATGGCAAAACCCCTTTTTGAACAGATCACTCACGATGCCGAGGAGCCCCTCCACTGGGACTCTGTGGCCGTAAAAGCCTTCCAGGGAATTAAAACAGCTTTGGCCTCAGCCCCAGCCCTTGTACTTCCTGATTACCATAAACCTTTCGCTCTCTATGTACATGAATGGCTGGGAGTGGCCTCAGGTGTCCTTACCCAGACCTTTGGGCCAAAAGAAAGACCCGTGGCCTACTATTCCCAAAAGTTGGATGCAGTGGCACAAGGATTTCCTGGCTGTCTCCGGGCAGTGGTTGCTGCTGGCCTTTTGGTTCCCAGGCAGAAATGATTACTTTAGGCCATCCAATGACCCTACGGACACCACATGCTGCCCAACAACTGTTAGTTCAAAAGGGCACTCAGCATTTAACCTCTCAGAGACTAACACATTTGGAGGTTTCTTTATTACCAGGACCAATTTAAAAATTGAACAGTGTCATTCCTTGAACCCTGCCACCCTTTGACCTTTTCCGGACACCGATCACAAGCCCTCACATGACTGTCTTCAAGTAGTGCAACATCAAGAAAAACCCCAAGCAGATCTTTCAGATGTGCCCATTCCAAATGCTGAGCTGGAACTGTACACAGATGGCTCTGCGCGGGTCATGGAGGGCCAACGGATATCTGGATTTGCAGTAACTACTCAGTTTGAGGTATTACAGTCTGCGACTGTGGGACCCTCCACCTTAGCTCAGGAGGCAGAATTAATAGCCCTCACCTGAGCATGTGAGTTGGCAGCAGCTCAGTCTGTAAACATTTATACTGACTCGAAATATGCCTTTGGCGTTTGCCATGCCAGAGGCCAACTTTGGGCAGAGCGTGGATTTATTACCTCCAGTGGCACTAAGGTAGCACATGGGCCCTTGATCCTAAAATTATTAGAGGCCATACATCTGCCATCTGCGGTTGCCATCATCCACATCCGGGCCCATCAGAAGGGAAACAACCCCACTGTTTGTGGGAACAGACTGGCTGACACAGCTTCAAAGACAGCCTCTCTACAGCCTTTCATTGTCCACCAGATGGCAATCACGTCCTCTCCCTCACCAATTCCAATCACTTTTATCCCTGAACCATCGGAACTTAGTCGATGGGAGGACATAGGGGCAATTAAGACCCCAGAGGGAGAGTGGAAACTTCCTGATGGGAGAAGAGCCCTGACCTGAGCTGCTTTGAGGCCTGCCCTACTTAAATTACACCAAGAAACACACGGTGGAGTAGAGGCCATGGCTGCTACTATAAATAGACTTTGGTATGCCCCTGGGGTATTCCAGGAAGCTAAACGAGTTCTTGCTACCTGTGACATTTGTGCAAAATTCAATCCAAGGGGGGAACCGAAAGGCCCCCCCGGTGCAAGGTTATGGGCATACACGCCCTTTGAACGGCTCCAAATTGACTACTCAGAAATGCCTAAGTGCCAAGGCTACCAGTATCTTCTTATGATTGCGTGCCAGGTGACTGGCTGGACTGAAGCATTTCCAACCAGACGAGCAACTGCCTTGGAAGTAGGAAAGACCAACCACGTCATTCCTAGGTTTGGGCCTCCTAGGTCTATTGACTCTGATCAAGGAACACACTTCACTGCCCAAGTTATTCAATACACACCCCTTGGAGACCACCTTCATCTGGACAAGTGGAAAGAATGAACCAAACCTTAAAACTGAAACTCTCCAAACTGTGTGCACAGACTGGGTTAAAGTGGCTTCAGGCCCTGCCTCTGGCCCTCTTGGCAGTTCGCACTGCCCCTAGGAGCAGATTCTGTCTCTCATCTTTTGAACTTTTATTTGGCAGGCCATACACCGGATTTGCTGAGCCAGGACCTGTGACTGATTTGGCTACTTGGCGTGACGAGGAGCTGACCAGATATGTTATTTCCCTCCAAACCACTCTCATGTCTCTCCACAGGTATGCAGCTCAATTTCAGTCCCTACCCGCTGATGTGCCTGCTCACCGGATCAAGCCAGGGGATTGGGTCTATGTAAAAGAGTGGAAACATGAACCTCTCCAACCCCGGTGGGCGGGCCCTTTCCAAGTCCTTCTTACTTCCCATACTGCCATTCGAGTGAGGGAACGAGACACTTGGATTCACCACACCCGAGTCAAGCGAGCCTCTAGGCTGGGGCCAGAAGCAGACGACTCCGGACTAAGAGGGAGCCCTGCCAGCTCTTCCCACCGTGACCCGGAAGAGCCAGAAACAGACGATAATTGGAAAGCTGAACCTCTGGAAGGACTTAAACTCTTGTTCAGACAGACTAAATCCTGAGACTGTATAATTATGAATTCACAGCCAGTGATACAGTGGCTACTTTTTTTGATTTTTCCCTTTCTACATGCCAACCCCCACCCAGCGGCCAGGTCCCTGCAATGACTGGCCACATTGGGACACTTATCTGATTGCTGGCTGTGTCACCATACCCGTTCTGAGGAAGGAATAGGGCTATGGGGTATACCTGCAAACCTCTCTGAAGTACTTTCCATACAGATATTACGGAAAACTGAATGGGAGTGGGTTGGGAAATACCATTACAATAACTATGGGAAAAAGTCTGGGATTTTGCTTTATTCCTGGGCGGCAAGGGGGGGGTCCCTCTCTTTAATATCCTTGGGATTGTATTTAAATCACACCTTTGTTTTCAGAATGATCAAGGAACTGGGAGGGAAGTGGGTTATCTCCCCCTGAGGCCTGTAACCAAACTCTTCAGTTTGATATTAGAAATGGGACCCTTTACCCCTTAAAAATTCAAAAAAAGAGCCCAGAATTCACCTTGCCTTCTGCAAAGGGCTTTAATTGTAAAATCAACAGGCGTGCGTTATCAGGGGCAATGGCTTCCGTCATTCCGCCCATTAGGCCCCATAAATGAAACACATGCATACTATATGGATGTTCACACTGGCATTCTGTTGCCTCACTCATCTCTCGAAAAGATTTCTGGTTGCCCAAAACACCTGGGAACACTTACAGGTTTCATATCTACCTTATTTGCTGTTACCTACTGTGGGGGCATCCTGAATAATACCCATGCCCTAGGACACTTAAATGTGTCCCATTGGAGGTGCCAAGACCGAATACTGGGTAACTCTAAGCACCAGGAGATCAGGGTGGAATGGTGCCATCGAATTGCAGGAAATACCCTTACCCTTTACTTAGAGACCCCCGGCTTGTATTTCATCTGTGGCCACAGTGCCTACAAAGCCCTTCCCCCCAGGTTGGCGGGGTCAATGTGGTGTGGCCCGAGTAATACCAGATGTCCAAATAAATAAAACATTAGACTCAAGTCATCTCCTTAACCTGGGAAGCTATTCTCATAGGCTCTTCAAAGCCCCCATAAGGACTCGAACAAAGCTTGCCAAGAATCCCCTCCTGGTCAGGCAAACAGGGTTTCATTCCTTTGTTCGAGCGCTCATTTCTGGGTTGGGAGTAGCAGAGCTAGAAAAGGCGGTTGTAAATATTTCTGCTGAATTAGAGAAAATAGCTAACGCCTCCATAGATGTTTTTCAAAAGTTACAAGGAGAAGTTGATGAAATAGCAAAGGTGACATTGCAAAATAGATGTGTGTTAGATGCTATGAATGCTGAATTGGGGGGTGCTTGTGCTCACATTGGAGAAAAATGTTGTTTTTATGTTAATCACTCTGGCTTAATTGAGAAGGATTTACAAGCTATTAAGAATGTTGCTGTTGTTTATCACGCTGTATCCCTCGATCATACCTTTAATTTTGAGGATCTGCTCCCAGACCTTGGGTCATGGTTTACAGGACTTTTCCAAACAATTGTTAAGTGGATTATTTTCCTTCTTTTCTTTCTATGTGTTATTTGGGTAATGTTACAATGTGCAAGATGTCTGTGTACTGCTGTCACCAAAAGCTCTGTTACCTGAGGGAAAACCCAGTATCTGTCCCTTCAACTTGATCGTAAACTGTGGAACGGGCCTGACAATTAAAGTTTTGTCAGGCCCCAGGGGGGACTGTGAAAGTCATAAACTATGGTGAACCCCCTTAACAGCCAGCAGCTATGGCAACCAGAGGCAACTAGGTGGAAGTAGATGCCTCGCCTACGCAAGACCTTCCATGTTTACAGTTGTCCTTCGCCAACATAAGAATAGTGTTTTTCAGTTATAGTTATTTCTATACCAGTTTTTACTGACCAGATAGCAGACATCCGAGGTCTAGCATGCACCAATCAAATGTTAACACACCAGCGCTTTGTCTAAGTGTGTATAAAAGACCTGTAATTATGTGTTAATGGGAGTCCTGTCACTTGGCACAGACGTCCCTTACTCTGCAGAATAAAGTAATTTTCTTTCCTTATCCCTGTCTGGGTGTTATTGGCTCTCAGCTAGGTGGACCCGATATTTCGGTAACACTAATGCGATAAATGTCCTGGTCTGCAGAAAGGGCCAGAGCATCCCTGGTGTAAATCTGAAATGACTCGAGTCTAGTGAAAGCTGTTGCGGTGACCTTACACCAGCGGTGGATTTGGCCCCAGGGGCAATTCGCTCCATCCATTGGGTGTGATACAAACCCCACTGCATGTGTCCGCTTTACACCGACAGACGCTGTCCCGTGAGTCTGACACGGAGACAGGCCCGGCCTTGGAGAGCCAACGTGCCAGGTCTGCGAGGGGAGAGCGACTCAGAAAAGGACTCACTCCGGATTGGGGTTCACAGATGAAGCGGGGGATCTCTGCACCCAGCAGGACTATGGGCAGGAAAGGGAGACACGTTGCCCGGGAACGGAAGGGTTAAAACGGCCGGGAAGTTTGTGTTACATTCACCCGGTTGCCGGGTCTCCTGCCCGAGCCCGAAGCGGGGTGTGTGTCTCTGCTGCCCCCGCGCGGCTGCCGGGAGAAGGGCGAGTCCGCAGCCTGGGTTTTTGTAGGATCACAAACCGGTTTCGTTTCACTGTGTCTCTCGCACAGTAATAGCGGGCGGTGTCCTCGGGCTTCAGGCCGGTCATTTGCAGATACAGCTCGCTCTTGGCATCATCCCTGGAGATGGTGAATCGGCCTTTCACTATGTCTGCGTAAAATTCTTCGCTCCCATCATCATTAATCATTGAGACCCATTCCAGTCCCTTGCCAGGAGCCTGTCGGACCCAGCTCATGTAGTAGCTGCTGAAGTCGAACCCGGAGGCTTTGCAGGAGAGGCGCAGAGAGTCTCCGGGCTTCTTCACATCCCCTCCGGACTCCACCAGCTGGACCTGGGACCGGACACCTGGGAATAAGGACAGACCATTAATATCGACATAAAAGCAGCGGTAACACAATATTCTTCTAAATCTGCCCGTTATTCAGAGGAGGAAAATACCTTCCAAAGCTGCTACAGCGAAAATTACAAGAAGCAACACGCTCATTTTCCCGGGTGCTGGAGGGGAAAGTTCTCAGCGGACTGGCTGGTCACTGCTCAGACCCAGGGGCTGCGGATTGTGTCTCCGGGTGCAGCCTGGGAAGAGAGAGGCACAGATTTAAACAGGAAACTGTCCCCCTCATTTGCATAATTCCCTTCTTATAAGAGACACCCACACTTGCTGCCAGTGATCTGAGTGATTCGCCCTAGGGCTCTGGGTGCAGGAGTCATATTGTCCCGTCCCCTGTTTCTGTGCAGCGCCGGGCACAGTCTCGGGCCCTGGGAGGAATGAACAGCAATAGACAGACACTTTCTCCTAGTTGTGTTTAAAGATCTTGTGTGAGATGAACGCTATGTGTTTTTAAACCATCCCCAGGATATAATATTGAGGGACAACAACAACAACCATATTTCCATTCCCACCTACTTTCAGACAAGTATCAGCATTGATGCTGAAACATAGATTGCCATTCCCATTTCCACTCATGTTCCCTTTCATATCCCCACACTAATTCACACACACTCGGGGGAGGGAGGAGAGGGGGGCGGGGGAATGGTCTAAGGGAATGTCCGATAGACAATTACACTGAATAATACTCAAGTTGAGGGTGGGTCGGGGGCTGGCTCCATAAAGCAACATGGTACTAGGGTCTCAGACTGGCTGGAGACCAGTTCACTGATGAGGCTAATAGACGTGAGACAATGTACAGGGCAGGGAGTCAGATAAATCTGTAAACAGCCACTATCCAGCTCTGTGGCGCTGACCAGCAGGGATTTGGGGAGCAGCCTTGTTCCCTTTTACAGCTGCCAGGGTTTGTGTTTTCACCTCTCCTGCTTTCTATCCCCACACGGGAACTGAGAGGTGAACATGGGAGTATTTGGGCCTCTGCTTGGCAGATAATAATTCCTTGTAACCCACTTCAGTGTCTGTGCAAGGGGACTGTGGTCAGTCAGAGCGGGGCCGAGCTGAGCTGGGGAGCAGAGCCCGGCCAGAGCCAGAGGGGCCAGGGCAGCAGACCGGGGGCTGGAGGCAGAGCAGCAGCAGCGGTGCTGAGGCAGAGGAGCTGGAGCTGAGGCAGAGGGTGGAGCTGGGGCTGGAGCAGTCCGGAGCTGAGTGCGGGGAGCAGCTGGGTAGTGTGAGGGGGACCCTGGGCAGTGGGCCCAGCACAGGGAGAAGCCCCCAGCCAAGGGTCTGTGCAGGCCAGACTGGGGGGGGTCGTAACCCCAGGGAGCGGGGGCAACGCTGGGGGAAGGGTCCGGATACCTAGAGCCTGAGGCCGGTTGTGGCCACCGCCAGAGCGAGTGTCTGACCCGCAGCGTCCCTGCAGCACAGCCGGGGCCTGGGAAGGGGCCGGGGCATGTGAGGAACAGACTGAAATGCCCTGACATCCCAGAGACGCTGGCGGTGACGTCCCCGTGCCCCGGAGCTGGGTGACGGGTTTTCCTTTCACCTGCCCATCTTTCCCTTATAGTGCACCTGGTGCTGTTTTAACTTCTGCTGCTGCTACTGATACTATCGCCCAACTCTTCCATAGTGATTTTCCAACCATGGCTCCCAGGGAAAGAAAGAAAAAGTCATTCTCTCCAATGCTTATAACCGGGTAAACTGAGGCACGGGAAAGTGAAGCGCCTTGCTCAAGGTCACCCTCTGTTTATGCTGGTATGCGCCTTTCTGTATTTCTGACTCTGTGTCCTGCGCGGTATGTGATTGCCAGTATGTTTATTTTTACACATGTGGGCTTGTATGCGTTTTGTGTGTGTTGTATACAGTCGGTTGTTGAGCTTGTCTCGGGAGACAATGAAGCGCCCGTTCGCTGAATCGGTGTAATAAGAACTCGTTCCTGTGTACTCCGCCCTGGAGACCCGCTCCAGACGCTTCCCGGGAGCATGACGGACCCAGCACGGAAGCGGAACCGGGATATTTTATAAGCGAGGCGGAGTCAAAGGGCACCTGCAGATCCTATGAGCAAACGAGCGATTTGGGTAGGTACAGAGTTGAAAAATGACTCTTTTCCAACCTCCGGTGCCCCTTTTTCCTCTTGTCCCCAAGACTGCGCTGCGCTGTTTGCTCATTGCTGCCCCTGGTGGTGGACGGGAGAAGGGGACTCTCCAGCCCTTCTCTCTTTCGCTCAGTGACCCCCTTTTTGTATTATTATTAAAACCAGGAAATGAATATTTGAGGGTTATTTATTTATTCGTTTAACCCAGGATTTTTTTTTCTCCTAAGGAAATGTTTCTTGCGCCAGAAAACCCAACATCGGTGGAAAAAATATTCAACTAACCAGACAAAGGGGGGGGGGGGGCGGAAATCAATCAAAGAAACAACCAACCTTGGTGTAGCCTAGTGCCAAAAGCTGAGAGTTCAGGGTCTTTCTGCCGGAATGTGTCACGCACAGTGGGGACAAACCCGCATGAACCAGGTGGAGGCGCTATGGCCTGTGTTATGCCGGAGGTCAGACTCGTTTCTCACACGGCCCCGTTCCGGCTTGGAAGTCTGTGCGTCTGCGACTATCCGGGCACTGGGAGCGGGCTCAGAGTTTGACCCGGCAGAGGAAAGACAGAGGAAGGGACCCAAATTGGAATGTTCTGTCCTTTGCGGGAACTTGTGTTAACTCCTTCACCTTGTGTAAAAGCAAAGAAGAGGAACGATAATAAGAATAAAAAGGGATGTTGTTGCTAGCGCTTCTCTTATCACTGATCTCACTTTCACTTACAGACCTTGGGCGCCCCCAACACCGAACGGCTTCTCTAGTTACTGCACGGAGAGGTTTTTGTCAGAGCTCAGACCGGCTTCGCCTCACTGTGTCTCTCGCACAGTAATAGCGGGCGGTGTCCTCGGGCTTCAGGCCGGTCATTTGCAGATACAGCTCGCTCTTGGCATTATCCCTGGAGATGGTGAATCGGCCTTTCACGGAATCAAGGTAGTGTATATCACCCCCACTCGGGTTTATGTAAGCGACCCACTCCAGTCCCTTCCCGGGAGCCTGTCGGACCCAATCCATGTAGGCGCTGCTGAAGGTGAAGCCGGAGGCTTTGCAGGAGAGGCGCAGAGAGTCTCCGGGCTTCTTCACATCCCCTCCGGACTCCACCAGCACCTGGGACCGGACACCTGTAAATAAGCCATGTTATAAATCATACGAGTACCCTTAGCAATAATAAAATCTTCCGCTGCCTCTGCTGTGCGTTAGGGGGAGAAATTACCTTCCAAAGCCGCTATAATGAGAACAAAGTGGAGCCAAAGCCTCATTTTCCCTGGTGTTGGAGGGGAAGGTTCTCACAGGATTGGCTGGTAACTGGACAGACACGGGGCTGCGGATTGTGAATCTGGGTGTAGCCTGGCCAGAGAGAGGCACAGATTTAAACAGGAGACTGACACCTTTATTTGCATATCCCCTTCCTTATAAGAAACAGCAACTCCTTCCCCGAGCGGTCACACTGTTGTGGCTGGGGATCCAAGACAAGGAGGAAGACCAGTAACTAGAGAAATATAGATAGATAGGGTGGGTGGGGATAGATAAATAGATAGATAGAGGGGGTGGATGGGGATGGATAGATAGATAGATAGATAGATATAGGGGGTGGATGGAGATAGATAGATAGATGGGGTGGATGGGGATAGATAGATTAGTTAGAGGGGGTGTTTGGGGATAGATAGATAGATAGATAGATAGATAGATAGACAGAGGGGGTGTTTGGGGATAGATAGATAGATAGATAGATAGATAGATAGATAGGAGCTAGTCTCTTAACAAAGTCCCCGAGGCGATTCTGATGCTTCTATTGTGCCTGTTGCTAGTTTGTTGCTGAGTAAAGGTTTGACGACTCTGTTTAACCAGGTTGATATCATGACCAGGGCACCAGGAGAGCATGAAGGTGATGTGACTGTTTTACCCACTGACAGTGTGGAAACTTTTAACACGAAGAAAATAATTCCAAAGCTTGTGTGTGTTGAGCTTGGTAAGTTGCGTGTTGCCAGCAAGAAGGGCTGCAAAGGGAAAGAGAGCGCCTCTCACCTTTTAACTATGGAGTCTAGCAGCTCGCCTGAAAGGGGGTTGTATAACAATCCTCTTGACGGGCCAGAGGTGATTCTGGGTTTAAGTGACACTCAGAAGGAGTTAGTTTTGGCTCAGCAGAGCAATGCGTCTGTGGAGCAAGATAAGGGGGAATAGTTGCTTAAAGAAGCTCTTAAGGCGAAGAATCCTCATGGTAGTTTGTGCGAGCAGTTTGCTGTACCTGAGAGGTGTGAAAGTGATTTGATTAAGGGAGTTTCAGTTCCTAACTGCCAGAGTCTTTCAGAGGTGTATGGATCCCTGACCTCGCTTTTGAAAACTCCAGTGTGGGTAGCCTAAAAGGTCTGCGATGGAATGAAAATGGTTAGGGAGTTTGAACAGCCCTATAACCAAGCTTGGCCAGCCTGTTGGGGAAACAATGTTGTTGGAAAAGGAATGTCACCATTTCGATTCTGTGAGTGAACAGTCTGTGTCTCAGGTTCAGAGAGAAGACTGCGTAGCTGAGACCGCAGAGCAGGACAGCTGTGCAGTTAATCTCGTGAAAAGACAGGGGATGGCAGGCAAACTGTCATCTCTAGACACTTGAGATATGTCTCTGGTAGTCTCTGAGTGGACTTCACATTGGATTCCATGTGGAAACAGAGGTTAGTAATGGAAGGAAAAAGAACCTTGGGTCTAACGTGCTAGTGAAAATGGACGGTATCTCTTTAAGATAGTGTCCAGCCTTGGAATTGGTAAAGGTTAAGGATCAGAAAACTAGTCAACAAGTTAGTGTCTGTGTTGATGCAAATTACCTGACAGACAGGGGGCAGGGGGAGAAAGACTTGCCAATAGACTTTAGCAAAGAGAACACACCCACCCAGCCAATGGATTCCGTTACACAAAAGAGCTCAGATTTTGACCCCCCAGAACAGGGAGGAAGGGAAAGACTAAACCTTGCAATTAAAAGCCACTGGTTAACCCTAAAATGCCAAAATCCCAATGGTATTGAGCCAAAGGCGTGGCATGACATACATGATTGGAAATGCACATCTGCAATGGATATAATGTTCATAGTAATGCTAATATTAAAATAGGCCCCGCCCCATTCCACCCCTTCCCCAATTCCCCGCCCCTGCCGCCTCCCCTGGGTGCGCTGCATTTTCCCTCCCCCCCTCCCAGTATTGAAAGCCTGGAAGGGAGGGGGGGAGGGGAAATGCTGAGTGCCCACCGGCAGCTCCCTGCCAGCCCCCCTGGGCGCTCCACCTCCTCCCCAAACCACGCCCCCGAGGCGCCGCCGCTGTGCTTCCCCCCCTTCCCTCCCTCCCTCCCAGGCATTTCGCGCGCCGAACAGCTGATGCGCAACAAGCCTGCCTGTGAGCGAGGAAAAGCGGCTGGCGGGGCGGCGCCTTGGGAGGTGGAATGCGGAAGTGGAGGTTAGCTGGGTGCGGGGTCTAGCAGGGAGCTGCCGGTGGGTGCTCTGCACTCACCAATTTTTCCACATGGGTGCTCCAACCCTGGAGCACCAACGGAGTTGGCGCCTATGAATGTTAACTCTTGCGACTTAGGTGTTGCTGACGCCAAACACTGTAAAAATGTACAATGTGCCCAATCTTTTGGAATAACCCTTGAACATGTTGGGAATGATACGTAAGAGCACACTTTATGTTAAAAGACCTTGTGATACTGATATTTCACAGTTAGTGCCTGTAACTAGTCTTGAAACTGTACACAGGAGATAAGATAAGTACACAGGAGATAAGACCTAATGTGCTGTATGAAAAGGGAAACTGAGGCACACTACCCCATTGCTTCCATGGCTAAATGTCAAGATTCCTACACTACGGAGAACATTAATATCTACATTGATATTTTAAAGCTTCATTAATACATAATAAAACAACAACAGAGAGTGTCAAGAACGTTCCCACATCACTCAAAGGAAGAGAAAGTGTTAGTGCTCAAACCCTAACCCCCTTTCATACTTACAAACGTGCTTCCCGGTCTGGCCAGACCCGGGGATAAGAGAAACAGAAAGAAAGAGATGGACGGGAGATTATCCTGTGTACAAAACATCCAACAATACGCTGCAAGAATCTCCAACATGCTCCTGCTCTTGGGAGGGTTTTTATACACCCTGGGGGTCTCTTGGATCGTTGAACTCCCCTAACATCCTAATGTCAATGTCGCCTCCTGGCTGCCAAGCAAACTCCAGGGACACTAAAAGGACTGACCCCTCCTTGTTCGCACACTAGCTTAAGGCAATCAATATTATATATAGTGCCTTAAGGGTCCGTACATTTTCCCATCATAGTTTTAGTGTATCCAGTCATCAAAGACAACCTAGATTGAGAAGGGGATTCTGGTGACAGCCCGCCAGCCGTTATGTTATGGTAATGGGCAAACCCCTTTTCCCAACACAAGCAACAGCTGGTATGATTGAAAACTGATGGCTAGTGTCTAGCCACACAACACACACACACACAGAGTTGTGACAGAAGCTTCTTCTTTATGGTGCCCGGATTACTTGTGCTCTTCTGCTGGCACAAGCCTTCTTCTTCTTCTTTTTTTTTTTTGAACTCTGAAAGACAAAAGAGACATTTTTCTACACACACACCCCCTTAGTGGGGTAACAATTAGAGGTTACTGTTTGGAATCCCCTTTCCATGGTTTAAGCTGTGAAGAATGGAATTATTTTAACTTTGGCTCGTTTAGCCTTTTTGACCAGATTTCTCCCTGGTATACTGTTGGGCTGAGCTTTCCACAATGTTCACTCGGCCTTCTCATTTCATATCCAAAGAATGAGCTTGTTCTGCACATATTCGATACAGCACCTGGTCTCCATCCTCCCGCTCAACAGGCTTCTTCACCCAGCCCAGCCTTTTATCCACCTTTTTACATTAAGGCCCAATTGTTCTGCTATTTTTTAGTGGGTTTCTGTTAGTGCCTAGAAAAGGGACTGGATCCATTGGTCATTTAGCACTTTGGGTTGCCACCCAAGTGGAATATCTACATCCAGCCACTGTTGCTGGGGTGTTCTCGTGTCCCTTCCCGTCATTGCTACAAAGGGACTATAACCATGACTTGCTGACCATAGGGCCATTAGAATCATAGGCATTTTTTCATCCCAATCTTTTCCATTTTCTTTTACCATTTTTCTTAAAGCATCTTTTAGAGTGCGGTTAATTCATTCCACTTGTCCTGAGACTTGGTGGTGGCCCCCAATGTGGAACTTTTGCTGAATGCCAAACAATGTACACATTTTCTGCCCTTTCATTAGGAGACAATACAGTGGACAACTCTTGTTCGCAGACATTTCAATGAAATCCCTCGAGAATTTCAGGATTCCCAAAAGGGCTCTTAAGGATGCCACATCTCTTGGGGTGGGAGGTTTTCCAATAAATTCCACCCATTGTGCATCTTGGGTTCATCCTTCCTTTCCCAATATGACCCCTAAATAGTATACCTCTTGCTGTACCAATTGGGCCTTGACTTTACTAGCTTTCAATCCAGTATCCTTAATGATTTGTAATACATTATCTGTGATTCTACCAACCTCCTCCCTATTATCCCCTTGTACCAATATATCATCAGCAGTAGGAATTTACTCTTTTTTGGCCTTCAGGTGATAATTTTCCCCACATCTTGAGCACATGGGAGTGATAAATTGTGGGGGCATTATGAAAATCCTGAGGGACCCTTGTAAAACAGAACTGTTGTCCCCTGTAAGTGAAACCTAATTTGTACCAGGACTCAGGGTGTAAGGGAATGGCACAGAAGGCATTTGCTAAGTCTAGTACTGAGGACCACAGTGCTCCTGCTGCTACTGAGGCAACTACTTTTTAGTACTTGTCCACTACTGGGGCAGTGGCAGGGGTTACTGCTTTTAATGCTCTAAAATCCATTTGCCAACTCTTCCCCATCCCTTTTAGTACAGGCCAATGGGGCATTATTAGTACTCACCATTTCCACAATAATATTCTGTTCTAACAAACTTTTAATGGTAGAATTTATTCCATCCTCTGCTCCTAAAGAATACTTGCACTGGCACTGTGGAGGGGGGTCAGGTCTTTGGCCTACAACCTCAGCTTCAATGTTTTCACATTCTAATTTATTTTCAGCCCATACACTGGGAAATGTTTCCACCCATGGGTCCCCTTTTTCTGCTTGGTCACCTTCTGGGGCCTTTACGGCCGCACACCTATGTAGAGCATTAATGGAGGGGGTGGAATTTTCTTCTGGCTCTTCACTATTTTCCCATAGGAGCCCATTGGCTAAATCCACATTGAGCCCCCCACCATTAAGGTGAGGCATCCCCAATATTCCATCCTCCTAACCCGCATCTCCAGTGTGATCCCGATTCTGAATACAATAATGTACCGAGGAATCCCAATTTCCTACGAGTCAGGATCGGTCTCGTGATAAATGCTTCTACTGTTTCCCGTATGTATGATACTAGTTGTGTATCTACACAACTAGATCTACAACTCACTTGATATAACAATATCTAGATTGACTTGATATTAATTGGGTTCCAAACATTTGCCAGAACTTGTAGAAATAAATTAGCTCTTTTAATAAATTTAAAGCAAGATCACATGAGACAGACAGGAATTATGCTGCAAGAGATCCAATCCACTATTGGTCTCATCAAGTTTTGCCTCAGGTTTTTAAATAAATTCAATCACCTTGTTACAGCCATAATGAACCTTTCAAAGAAACATCCTGTTTTAGTCAAACATAATTTTGGTTTGGTGTATCTTGTGGGCTATAACTAACAGTTTTAGGGGGCATTTGCCCTGTTTCTCAGCAGTTTGTCCATTATTAGGTATTCTCAGTTGTGACCAACCAAGGCACGGCTACAGCCAGATTCCCAGTTAGTGTTAATCCGGAGTGACTCGAGTCTAGTGAAACCAGTGGCGGTGACTTTACACTAGAGGACGATTTGGCCCCAGGGACAATTCGCTCCATCCTTTGCGTCTGATGCAAACCGCAACGCGCTTGTCCCCTTTACACCGAAAGACGCTGTCTTGTGAGTCTAACACCGAGACGGGCCCGGGAGAGCCAACGTGCCAGGTCTCCGAGGGGATAGTGACTCAGAACAGGACTCACTCCTGATTGGGGTTCACAGATGAAGCTGGGGGTCTCTGCATCGCAGGCCCAGAGGGGCTCTGTGCACGAAAGGGAGACATGTTGCCCGGGAGCGGAAGGGTTAAACCGGCCGGGAGGTTTGTGTTACATTCACCCGGTTGCCGGGTCTCCTGCCCGAGCCCGAAGCGGGGTGTGTGTCTCTGCTGCCCCCGCGCGGCTGCCGGGAGAAGGGCGAGTCCGCAGTCTGGGTTTTTGTTCGATCACAAACCGGTTTCGTTTCACTGTGTCTCTCGCACAGTAATAGCGAGCGGTGTCCTCGGGCTTCAGGCCGCTCATTTGCAGGTACAGCTCACTCTTGGCATTATCCCTGGAGATGGTGAATCGGCCTTTCACGGAATTAGGGTACTGTATATCACCCCCACTGCTGCTTATGTAAGCGACCCATTCCAGGCCCTTCCCGGGAGCCTGTCGGACCCAGTGCATGTGGTAGCTGCTGAAGGTGAAGCCGGAGGCTTTACAGGAGAGGCGGAGAGACTCTCCGGGCTTTTTCACATCCCCTCCGGACTCCACCAGCTGCACCTGGGACCGGACACCTGCAAATAAAGACAGGTTATAAATATTGGTATATCAACAGGGATAATGTAATCTATTCTTCTAATTGTGCCCGTTATTCAGAGGAGGAAAATACCTTCCAAAGCCGCTAATGCGAAAAGGAACAGGAGCAAAACTCCCATTTTCCCTGTTGCTGGAGGCGAAAGTTCTCAGGGGACTGGCTGGTCACTGCTCAAACCCAGGGGCTGGGGATTGTGTCTCCGTCTGCAGCCTAGGCAGAGAGAGGCACAGATTTAAACAGGAACCTGTCTCTCTCATTTGCATACCCCCGCTTTATAAGAGACACACACTCCTGTTGCCAGTGATCTGAGTGACTCGCTCTGGGGCTCCGGGTGCAGGAGTAAGACTGTCCCGTCTCGTGTGTCTGCAGCGCCGGGCATAGGGCGCTGGGATCCTCATTAGACTTTCGGACCCCTATTAATTTCATCTGGCTACCCTGGTTTGTGTATTTTGAGAAAGTGTAAATAAGTACTTCACTGCTTGAACCCACAAGGCTGCGGCTTCTCAGTGCGAGAGCTTCAGGGTCTGGGGAATGAGGGTTTTAAGCAGGGGAGCTGAGTAGCCGCCTTTGCATCTCCTCCTTTTCCTAAGGGACCGATCAATTCAACTTCGAGTGGACTCCGGATCCCAACCCCGAGCTCACGGAGGAGAGTGACATACTAAAGCGTCTAGCAAGGATTGAGTGCCTGGATCTTTAACACAGCGCCTGATGCTTGATCGAAGCCCTGGTGCATTCATAGATCATCCCTAGCCTACTAGACTGGGGCCTATATCTTCACCCAATGCAGCAGTTTAAAAGTGCACAATCCTGATTTTCCCCTGCCTCCCCCTTCTGTTTACACTGAGGCCTGTGCCGGTTGGCTGGGATATGGGCCTGTTTTCAGGAACACTCCCACTGCGCATCGCACACCTTTGGTTAAGGAGAGTTTGCGGTCCCCAAACTAGTGCTGACATCGGCCAATGTGCAGAGAGGGGGGAGAATTCCATGGGAGTCAGGGGACCAGAGACACAGCAAGAATAACCCGATGGATGAGTGCTCCCAGGGCACAAAGAACCAACTTTTTAAACCTGAACCATCAGGACTCATCCTAGAGAGACAGAAAAGCGGCGCCATTGCGCAAACAATTCCCGAGCCGAGAAGAAGGGGCTCAAACTGACACCAGTGTTATTCCCCACGTCTCTGCTTCCCAGCAAGAGGGGGAACTTTGGAAGAAAAACAAACACATGTCCAAAGGCCATTCCTGTCTCATGGGCACAGAGTGCCCAACTGCCCTGGCTGCTCTCAAACATGCCACCGAAAATACATTATTTCAATAGCATAAAAGCAAATGAGTTTCCCTTTGTTCTCTCGCCTTCCAAGCGGAACGGCTGTGTCCAATGGCCAGAGCGCCCCGTGCTGGGTACCCGAATCGCCGCACCTCTCTGGAGGTGCTGACCGCCTAACCCCTCAAAAAATTCCTTCTAAATTGCCTTAAAATGGGCAAAGAAAAACTGAGGGACACTAAATACGTAGTCCGTTTAACACAGCTTGTCCTGTGTAGGGTAGGGAAATTGGTGGTGTGGGCAGGGGGATAGTCCTCTGGAATGGTGGCGGAAGCATGAAGGGGCAAACGAATTTTCTGCAAACCTGGTACATAAATACCTAGCAACAGGGTAGATCTCAGGGGACTGGCTGGACACTGCACAGACGCAGGGGGCTGCCTACTGTCTCTTCCGATGCAGCCTGGGCAGAGGGAGGCACAGATTTAAACAGGAAACTCTCGCCCTTATTTGCATATCCCGCTGCTTACAGGAGAGACAAACCCTCTCCCTGAACGCTCGGTGTTATTTGCCCGGTTGCTCTAAAGGAGGGAGCCGCACTGGTGCTCACTCGTGTCTAGGCAGCGCCCAGCGAGTGCGGGGCCATCCTGACTGTACTGGTGCACAAAGAGCTCCCTTGAATGCTCTCACACGCCTCCAGGAGTAAGGATTGGGCTATAGCCTGTTGAATGGAGTGTAAAGACCCACTATTGGCTTTAGCTGACTGTAGGTCAGGCCGTTACAGAGAAGAGTATCCGGCTAGTGAACCGGGCAGCATCCTGTGAAAATCTGTATTGAGAGCAGCGGTGTTTGGGTCCTGATGTATCCTTGCAAGACAACGTTAGAGCTATCGTTGTATTTTGTTATTTTTCAAAGGAAGCTGAGAGCATTTGTGCCTATCTCCCAACAAACTGGGTTAGGATTTTGACACTCGGCACTTTTAGGCCCCTTTGGAAGTCCAAGTCCTAGTTATTACACCGTCAACAAACGACTCCCCAAATATTCTTCTTCTGCGCTGTGCACTTTTACTTTGGTGTCAGATAAATTCCACATTCCAACATGTGAATATTCAGGACTCCCCAGTTTTTATGGACACATGATCATAGATGGATACACAGATCTGATAGTTTGATGACAGATATTTTTTTCACTCTGAAGACCCTGTTCCTGTGCCTAGTGCTGGATTGTTTGAGGAAGTGCTGCCCTCACGCGGCGTATGGCAGAAAAAAGATTCTGCATCTTGAGTTTTTGTATTAGCAGTATCGGGATTTCCCTCACTGTGTCTCTCGCACAGTAATACCGGGCGGTGTCCTCGGGCTTCAGGCCGGTCATTTGCAGATACAACAGGCTGTTGGGGTCATCTCTGGAGACGGTGAATCGCCCTTTTACCGAGTCACTGTAGTATATGCTGGTGCTGTAAATGCTGGCGATCCACTCCAGCCCTTTCCCGGGAGCCTGGCGGACCCAGCCCATCCCGTAGCTGCTGATGGTGAACCCGGAGGCTTTGCAGGAGAGGCGGAGAGAGTCTCCGGGCTTCTTCACATCCCCTCCGGACTCCACCAGCTGAACCTGGGACAGGACACCTGGGAATAAAGATGAATTATGGGGAAAATTAGTATCTAGGGCAAGGGAATAACAATCTACTGACTCTACAACATATGGAAAGGGAGAAAATACCTTCAACAGCTGCTGCAATGAGAACGAGATATAACCAAAGTCTCATTGTCCCTGTGTTTGGAGAGGAGAGTTTTCAGGGGGATTGTCTGGTGACTGCCCAGAGACAGGGGGCTGCAGATTGTCTGTCCCGATGCAGCCGTGGAAATGAGAGACAACAGCTTTAAACAGGAAACTCTCATTCCTATTTGCATATCTCCCTTCTTATAAGAGACTCCAATTATTTCCTAGAGCGAACTCAGTTTCTTTGTGTGTGGCTGAGAGGAGGGCCTGCAATTTATCCCTGGGGTACCTCCCTCTCCCAGTCAGGGTGCTAGCACGACTGGATTAGAGCTTCTTTGTCCGCTCCTTAACTCCCACATTTAACCCTAACCTAAGCATAAATCCGAACCTAAACCTTTATATTGATCTCAACCTAAAAAGTTAGAGAACTGTCTTAGCTTGAGCTAACCCTGACTTTTAATACTCGCCCTCGTCCTCCATCACTGTCTTGAAACTAACACTAAAGCCCGACCTAAATATAACGATAAAACCATACCCCCAAAACCATACTTAACTGAACACAAACCTGAATTTGTACTCTATCCCTATTTGTAAGGGTAACAAACAACCTTAATCTTTAATATTTACCATAATCTGAAATGTATAAACTAACCATAATCCTAAATTTAGCCCTAACATTAAATGTCACTTTAACTGTTACCTGAGCTTCACATTTATAGTCTGTCTCTAAATCCTAACCCTATTTGTAACCATAAACCTTAACTCTAACCCTAAACCTAGAGCTAATCTTAATCCTAAATTGTAATCATACCCTGAGGCCTGAAGTCTTGCCGTAACCCTAAACTTTGTATCTTAATCTGTAGGGAAGCTTGTGATCTGGATTTTTAACCGTCACTGTGCAAAGAGCCATGGTAGATCAGGATGGGGACGGGTTGTGCCTCTCTCCCTTCTGGAGCAGCCTGTTTTGTCTCTCTCTTGTCTTTCGTTCCTGTGTGTTAGGGGTCTGGATTGTGAACAATAATAAAATACTATACAGTCGCTGCCTTTCAGAAATAATATTGTATGTGTGTGTGTGAGAGAGCGAACTAATTTTTCTGTGTGCATGTCCTTTAGGCTGCTTATGTGTAAAAAGAGATGGAGCTGTCCTTAGAGGTTGCGAGTTCCCCTCCCCTACCCACGCCCCCGGGGGTTGTAGGCCAGTAGCTGTTGGTATAGGAAGTATGATAGTAAAGCGCCCACTCCCACTTCTTCCCGGAAGCCTTTTGGAACGAAGGCATGATGCACAGGTTCACCTTACATCCATCTACAGCGCATGTCACACTTTTTCACTGCTGGATCAGATTGGGTCAGGGCAATCTACCAAAAGACGCCATGGAGAGGAAAGCAATTGGTGAAAAGTCATATGAATAGTGAATAATTACATTTAAAAGGTCTGGGGCACGACTCTGCATTGATGTGAATCTTCTGAGGCCGTTTCCATTTGTGCAAAGAGGAGGGAGAAATGATTTGCACCCACTTTGCTCTTACAATTCCTCTAACACCTAAGGAATGTATGTCGGTTTCATTTGTGTCAAATCAACTTCCCAGGCCAGTCCCTTGAGTTAGAGCAGGGATGACTCTGTCCCTGTCCTCTAAAGTGTAGTTCAGCTGTATGGTCAACAAATGGACGTGAGCCTTATTCCAGGAGTGGGTGGGTGAGATTCTGTGGCCTGAACTGTGCAGGAGGTCAGACTAGATGCTCATAATGGTCCCTTCTGATCTTAAAGTCTGTGAGTCTATGAGTCTATGTATGTTCAAAAATTGACGTGAGCATCCAGTCGGTCAAATGAAGTTTCATAATGCAAAGAGCATCGTGGTGGGAGGGGGAGGGAGCCCCCAATGAGTCAGGTCTTTTGTTTGGGTGCTACTGTCAGTATTTAATCAGGAAGTGGGAGCTGTCAGATTTGCATATACTGGATTGACCGGAAGGGGTTTAAGACAGGAAGCAGGGAGTGTGTGGGGCCTGGATACGTGTATGGAGCGCTGCGTTTCGGTCGGTAGCCAGAGAATCCAGCAAAGGCTGTGCGGGTCTCTCTTTAGCACATTGCCTGATACGTGATCAGAGACCACACACACTATGGAGCGATGGGCAACAAGATGGACTATTGTCTGGGAATTATATACATAAATCCCGACTTTGCTTCTGCCTGGTGACCCTTCCCATTCCTGCGCCCAGGGAGGTATTGTTTATGGATCTGCAGCCCTCTGCGGCCAATGGGATAAGGGGGAATCCACAGCTGGTGTTTCGGTATGATCATTTGTAGGTTTCGGTTCACTGTGCGCCTTGCACAGTAATACCAGGCGGTGTCCTCGGTCTTCAAGTTGCTCATTTGCAAATAACCCAGGTTGTTGGGATTGTCCCTGGAGATGGTGAATTAGCCTTTGACGGAATCAGCATAGTACGTAGAGGTGACTTGAATTTGGGCGACCCACTCCAGGCCCTTCCCAGGAGCCTGACGGACCCAATTCATGTAGTAACCGGTGAAGGTGAAGCCGGAGGCTTTGCAGGAGAGGCGGAGAGAGTCTCTGGGCTTTTTCACATCCCCTCCGGACTCCACCAGCTGGACGTGGGACTGGGTACCTGGGAATAAGGACACGTTTAGAAATGGTATTGAGAACAATAATACATCTCCCTTTTCTCTGCAATGCATTTAAGAGGGGCGAATACCTTTCAAACCTGCTAGAATGAAAACCACATGGAGCCAAGTTCTCATTTTCCCTGCTGCTGGAGTGGAAACTTCTGAAGAGGATTGGCCGGTTCCTGCACAGACCCAGGGGGCTGCAGACTGTGTCTCTGGATGCCACCTGGGCAGAGAGAGAAACAGATTTGAACAGAAAACTTCTTGACCTATTTGAATATCCCCTTCCTTATAAGACACAAGCTCCGGCCCTTTGCTTTACCCTCACTCTTGAAGAAGAGGACTCAGAGGGACCCTTATTCTGTGTTGTGATGCGCCTGGGCTGGGAGATCATCTTTGTGCTTTTACTCAAAGGAGGAGTAAAATTATTTCAAATCCCAAGACATCCTTCCCTGGCCCGATAGAGCGTGTTCTTGGGTCAGGGGAAAGCTTCCCTTATTCCTCCTGGCCTTTGGGTTCGACTGTGGGAGACGAGAGTATTTGGCAGCAGGACCAGAATCTTAGAAACTCTTTGAGTCCAAGGGGAAGGAGGTTCAGCTTTTTGTAGCCATGGGAGAATTGACAGGGACAATTGACTGATAGCTCATGTAGGATGGGAATGTCACACAAGACTTTGGGAAGTCCTGGGCCAAATCTCATTCGGTGGAAGCTGTGATCTGTGACCCTAGTGCCCCCCTGGCCTCCCACCAATGGGCCTCTGCTTCTCCCTCAGCAGCCGCCTCTCCTTGAGCTACCCCAGTAAATCCCAACGTGTTCCCGTCTACAACCCTTAGTCACGTGACTGTCCCCAAGGTCTGAGGGGTAGGTCTTTTATCTCCATGGTGATGCTATGAAATGGTGGAACTTCATTGTGGGTTGGGATGTTTCAGCTCCACCCACTGACACTAGCGGAGAGTCCAGGTGCAGGAGTCAGACTGTCCCATCCTGTGTGTCTGCAGCGCTGGGCACAAGGTGCTGGGGTCCCCCTGACACTTTCGGACCCCTGGGAGGAATGAACAGCTTCCTGCAGTGACTGTATTTGCTCACCCAGGAACTGAGGCCTGGCCATTGTGAGGCCATATTGGGGTTGGGGGTACTCAGCTCTAGAGCCCTGTTCCATACGCACAAGGGCTATGTAACGTCCGGTCATGGAGGCTGTCAGTGTCTGGGGAGGGGTGGTGACCCAGGGATCCATCGGGCTGGGCCACCCTCTGGAGAGAGGAGATTTCCCCTGGTGCTGGGAGGGATTTGGGACCGAAGCCCCTTTCCCTTCCCGGCAGTGACCGGCTGCATTGAAATGTTCCATGACACTAGGGCTGAGAGAGGTTTTATGGTCTGTTTTTGTACCGTGCCTAGGACTATGGGAACATAGACTACAATTAAGAACATAAGAACGGCCAGACTGAGTCAGACCAAAGGTCGATCTAGCCCAGTGTCCTGTCTCCCGACAGTGGCCAATGCCAGGTGCCCCACAGGGAATGAACAGAACAGGGAATCGCCGAGTGATCCAACCCCACAGCCCATTCCCAGCTTCTGGAGACCCTTGGCGCTAGGCCCACAACCGTTCACTGTTAAGCACCATCATCAGGATCATTTACTTAGTTAATTATTAAAAAGCAATAAAGTGTAGACAGAAGCTTTCTTCTGGTTTTGTTTAAAGAAGTTGTGTGGTATGAATGCTACGTGTTTCTAAACCATCCCCATGATGTATTATTGAGGGACAAAATATCTCTGATATAGGCCTTCTTGATTATCACTAAAAAAGTTTTTTTTTCTCCTGCTGATAATAGCTCATCTAAATGAAATAGCCTCTCTTAAAATTGCTATGGCAGATTCCAAGTTTTCTGTGTGTATGTATTTATGCATCTTACTTCTGTGTGTTCCATTCTATGCATCCGATGAAGTGGGCTGTAGCCTATGAAAGCTTATGCTGAAATAAATGTGTTAGTCTCTAAGGTGCCACAAGTACTCCTCTTCTTTTTACGGATAGAGACTAAAACAGCTGCTGCTCTGAAACTGGTACTGAGAGGTGAACATGGGAAATTTTAGACTTTTTTGGCAGATAAAATTTTCTTTTAACATTATCAATGTCATTTAACCCATGTCAATGGCACCGTGACAGCAGGATCGCCGAAAGGGCCAGAGCCTCTCTGGTGTAAATCCGGAGTAACTCGAGTGTAATGAAAGCAGTGGCGGTGACTTTACACTAGCGGAGGATTTGGCCCCAGGGGCAATTCGCTCCATCCGTTGGGTCTGATGCAAACCCTACCGCGCTTGTCCCCTTTAGTTACACGGACAGACGCTGTCCTGTGAGTCTGACACCGAGACTGGCCCCGGAGAGCCAACGTGCCAGGTCTGCGAGGGGAGAGCGACTCAGAACAGGACTCACTCCGGATTGGGGTTCGCAGATGAAGCGGGGGATCTCTGCACCGCAGGCCCAGGGTGCTCTGGGCAGAAAGGGGAGACACGTTGCCCGGGAACGGAAGGGTTAAACCGGCCGGGAGGTTTGTGTTACATTCACGCGGTTGCCGGGTCTCCTGCCCGAGCCCGAAGCGGGGTGTGTGTCTCTGCTGCCCCCGCGCGGCTGCCGGGAGAAGGGCGAGTCCGCAGCCTGGGTTTTTGTACGATCACAAACCGGTTTGGTTTCACTGTGTCTCTCGCACAGTAATAGCGGGCGGTGTCCTCGGGCTTCAGGCCGGTCATTTGCAGATACAGCTCGCTCTTGGCATTATCCCTGGAGATGGTGAATCGGCCTTTTACGGAATCAAGGTAGTATGCAGTACCCCCGCTGCTGCTTATGTAAGCGACCCATTCCAGTCCCTTGCCAGGAGACTGGCGGACCCAGCTCATGTAGTAGCTACTGAAGGTGAACCCGGAGGCTTTGCAGGAGAGGCGGAGAGAGTCTCCGGGCTTCTTCACATCCCCTCCAGACTCCACCAGCGCCTGGGACCGGACACCTGGGAGTAAAGACAGACCATTAATATCGGTATAAACACAGCGGTAACACAATATTCTTCTAACTCTGCCCGTTATTCTGAGGAGGAAAATACCTTCCAAAGCTGCTACAGCGAAAATGACAAGGAGCAAAAATCCCATTTTCTCTGGTGCTGGAGGAGAAAGTTCTCAGGGGACTGGCTGGTCACAGCTCAGACCCAGGGGGCTGCGGATTGTGTCTCCGGGTGCAGCCTGGGCAAAGAAAGGCACAGATTTAAACAGGACACTGTCTCCCTCATTTGCATACCCCCGCTTTATAAGAGACACACACTCCCGCTGCCAGTGACCCGAGTGTCTCGCCCTAGTGCTCCGGGAGCAGGAGTCAGACTCTCCCGTCCTGTGTGTCTGTGCAGCGCCTGGCACAGGGCACTGGGGTCCCGCTGACACTGTCGGACCCTGGGAGGAATGAACAGCTCCCTGCAGTGATTGTATTTCCTCACCCAGGAACTGAGGCCTGGCTATTGTGAGGTGATATTGGGGGGACTCAGAGCCCCGTGCCACCCGCACAAGGGCCATGCAACGTCCGGTCAGGGGGGCCAGTGTCTGGGGAGGGGTCGTGTCCCAGGGATCCTTTGGGCTGGGCCAGCCGCTGGAGAGGGGAGATTTCCCCTGGCGCTGGGAGGGATTTGGGACCGAACCCGCTTTCCCTTCCCGGCAGTGACCGGCTGCATTGAAATGATCCGTGACACTGGGATCGTGATCGGAGCAAGCCGGGCTATTGCTTAGCACCAGGTCTGGGGGCCGCCTGTGGGTGCAGGTGGGAGGAGCTGGGGGGGAGGGAGTCTGAGGGCAGAGTTAAGGTTTTGCAGCGGAGCCTCCCTGACATTAGTGGGCCAAGAGCGGCGTGTCTGGGAGTTTTTCTTTAGGGGGGAGTGGAGGGAGGATTCAGGCAGCAGCGAAGGAAGATTATTCTGCCCGGCTGATATTTATATCCGTGTTTATATTCCTGTTCCCAGTCACACTCCACTTCCCATTTACACTCGGGTTGTAAACTCGGTGGGACTGAGAGAGGTTTTATGGTCTGTGTTTGTACCGTGCCTAGGACTATGGGAGCCCAGACTATAATGAAGGACATGAGAACGTCCAGACTGGGTCAGACCAAAGGTCCATCTAGCCCGGTGTCCGGTCCTCCAACAGTGGCCAACGCCAGGTGCCCCAGAGGGAATGAACAGAACAGGGAATCACCGAGTGATCCATCCCCTGTCGCCCATTCCCAGCCTCTGGAGACCGGGATGCTCGGCCCACAACCGGCACCAAATCGATCACCGCTGAACATCATCATGAAGCTACGTTGTAAATCGCAGCGATTGCAGCGTCACTCAGAACAATCCCTCGCCCTTCAGCAGATTGACTGGGGAGGAAATACCTTCCAAAGCTGCAGCAACACAAAAGTCTCATTTCCCTGCTGCTGGAGGGGAAAGTTCTCAGGGGATTGGCCGGTCACTGCACCGACGCCGGGGGCTGCGGACTGAGTCCAAGGGGAAGGAGGTTCAGGTTTTTGTAGCCATGGGAGACCTGACAGTGACAATTGGCTGATAGCTCATAAAGGATGGGAATGTCACACAAGAGGTTGGGAAGTCCTGGGCCAAATCTCCTTCAGTGGGAGGGAGCTGGGCTCAGTGACCCTAGTGCCCCCCCACCAACGGGCCTCTGCTTCTCCCTCACCAGCTGCCTCTCCCGGAGCAACCCCATTACATCCCACCATGGTCCTGTCTACAACCCTTAGTCACGTGGCTGTCCCCAATGCCCTGTGTGCCAACGCTTGGCTGAGGGATGTCATCCAGTGCTGAGGGGCGGGTCTTTTATCTCCATGGTGAGTCTGTGACGTTGTGGAACTTTACTGGGGGCTGGGATGTCTCAGCTCCACCCACTGACCCCAGCGGAGAGTCCGGGCTGTGATTTCCAAGGGTCCGTTGGGTGAAAACAACCCACGAGCCACTTCGGAAAGTCCTGACGGTGCCACGTTCCCAGGCTCAGCGGAGAGGGGTTTGTTCGGTCGATGGGTGATCTCTGCCCCACAGCCCCGCCCGGACTCTGAATGGCCAATTTCCATACCCCGCCCCCATCTCTCTGCCTCAGTCTCCCCTCTCTGACCCAGGGGCTGGGAGAGTTCCCCGCCTGGCCTCCACGCGGCGCTGTGCGGTTAAAGGCAAAACCGCTTGTGACGGGCGGAGATGCCACGGTGAGGGGCCCCACATCGGTTATAATGAACTAATCACCTCCCGCTGCACTAATGTGAAAGTCATAAGCTATGGTGAACCCCCTTAACAGCCAGCAGCTATGGCAACCAGAGGCCACTAGGTGGAAGTAGATGCCTCGCCTACGCAAGACCTTGCATTTTTACAGTTGTCCTTCGCCTACACAAGAATAGTGTTTTTCAGTTATAGTTATTTCTATACCAGTTTTTACTGACCAGATAGCAGACATCCGAGGTCTAGCATGCACCAATCAAATGTTAACACACCAGGGCTTTCTCTAAGTGTGTATAAAAGGCCTGTAATTTCTGTGTTAATGGGAGTCCTGTCACTTGGCACAGACTTCCCTTATTCTGCAGAATAAAGTAATTTTCTTTCCTTATCCCTGTCTGGCTGTTATTGGCTCTCAGCTAGGCGGACCCGATATTTCGGTAACACTAATGCGATAAATGTCCCGGTCTGCAGAAAGGGGCAGAGCATCCCTGGTGTAAATCCGGAATGACTGGAGTCTAGTGAAAGCTGTTGCGGTGACCTTACACCAGCGGTGGATTTGGCCCCAGGGGCAATTCGCTCCATCCATTGGGTGTGATACAAACCCCACTGCACGTGTCCGCTTTACACCGACAGACGCTGTCCCGTGAGTCTGACACGAGACAGGCCCGGCCTTGGAGAGCCAACGTACCAGGTCTGCGAGGTGAGAGCGACTCAGAAAAGGACTCACTCCGGATTGGGGTTCACAGATGAAGCGGGGGATCTCTGCACCCAGCAGGACTATGGGCAGGAAAGGGAGACACGTTGCCCGGGAACGGAAGGGTTAAAACGGCCCGGAGGTTTGTGTTACATTCACCCGGTTGCCGGGGCTCCTGCCTGAGCCCGAAGCGGGGTGTGTGTCTCTGTGACGGAGTAGAGAGCGAGATGGATCTGACCTGAGTGACAACTGCATTAGGACAGGCTGCATTGGAAATGCGAGACTTTACCTGAGGCTGTAACATGAGCCAGGACGGGGGTTGGGAGGTGACACCTTTGGCTGGGAGAATGGTAACAGGCTAGAGGAGGGGCCCCGGGGGAGGGGAAGAGAGACTGCTGGAGGGTTTGGCTTTTGGGTTTCAGATTGGAGCTGGCCGGAGAAGAGGGGAGAGAGGCAGACAGGGTCTGGCCTCCCTGCCCCATGTGGAGCTGTGGGGCGAAAAGCAGGGAGCCCCAGGCTGGGGTCTAAGCTCCCTGCCCCCCGGAAGGACCCGACTGCGGGGTCCTGGATGTACTGACAAGCTCTGGTTGGGCTGTGTTCCTGGCATCTCTAATAAACCTTCTGTTCTACTGGCTGGCTGAGACTCCCAGTGAATCCGGGGAAGAGGGGTGCAGGGCCGGACTCCCCTATACTCCGTGACAACTGGTGGCAGCGGTGGGATGTTCTGCACCCCGTGAACGGCACTTCCTGCAGTAAGTAACTGGGGAGCAGTAGACCGAAGGGGGCTAACGAGGACCAGGCGTGCTGAAGGCTCACGGAGGAGCGGTTTCGGGGAGCGGAGGAGCTACGCTTAACCCCTGGGAGTGTGTGACCAGCGAGAAGGACTGTGCAATGATGGGGTCCCCCTGGGGGATGCAGTGAGCAGTCCCAGGGGCGGAGGAGCCTGCGGCTTGGCCCTGGGAGAGAGAAGGATTTTTGCAGTGACAGGTTCCCCCTTGGGGTGCCGTGAGTGGACCCAGGGGCGGAGGAGCTGCAGCTCAACCCTGGCAAAGAGGCGGTGACCTGGAGAAGGGCTGGCACACTTGGGGTTCTTCCTGGAAACCGTGGGGAGCTAAGAGCACACAGGCCTGCGAGTCCACAGCAAACTTGGGAGCAGTGACGTGATGGCGTATCGCCTTCTCCTTAAGAAGAACATTGTAACCCTGTGCAAAAAGAGAGGGATACCCATTGGAAAGCTCACTAAAGCCCAGTTAATCACGCGGCTGGAGGAGGATGACCATTCCAGGGAGCAGATTCCTGACCCCAATGGGGCTACAGCAGGATCTGGGAGCAGCTGGAGTGATAGCCGGGCATCCCCAAGAATCTGGTCCCCAACCAGACGGGGGTCTTCACGATCGGGTTCCCCAGCAGGGGATCGGAGACGGATGGGACTGGAGCTGAGTCCGAGAGAGCAAGAGGACGGTGAGAGACAGCAAGAGCCCGAGAAAGACCTACAGAAGAAGCAGCAGCGTGAACTTGCGGTGGTGGAACTGAGAGGCATAGGGGACTGGCCAGGGGTAAGTGGGGACAGATCCCGGGGTGCCAGCTCCGCAGGGAACCTCGATCCTAAATTGCTGCCCCTGGTTAAGGAGGGTGGGGATGTGGAGGCCCACCTCACTGCCTTGGAGCAGGCTGGTGATTGGAACCAGGGAGACCCTGCGGAAAAGCCCCGGGATCTAACCCCCTTGCTGGGTCCCAAGGCCATAAACTCCACCAGCCAGAAGGGTGGGATGGTGGACGGATTTCCACTCCTGGCCCTGGACTCAAGCCCTATGGACCCCCAGTGGAAGCGGAAGCTGATGGTCAATGGAGAGACATTCGGGGGGTGGCAAGACCCCGGGACAGAGAGAATTGTGGTCAGGCCCCGGGTGGTGCACCCCCACCAGCTGCTGGGGGGCTGTGTGACCTGGGTGAGGGTCCCAGGGACGGACCCATTCCCCCTGCCTATGGCCCAGATCCCTGTGCAGACCCAGGAGGGGTCGGGCTGGCTGGTGGTTGGGGGTCTCCAGGATATCAGCGGTGAGGTGCTGTTGGGGGGTGACTGTGTATCTTGGGGACAGGATCCAGGCCCTGTAATGGTCAGTGAAAATGCAAATGACCTGGCTGGCAGGGGGGAGGAGCTGCCAGGCCCCGGTTACCTGCCTGCCTGTAACCAGACCCCTAGGGCGGGGTGGGTCAGAGAGATGCTCCCCACCCCCCTGCACACTGGAGAGGTGGCTCACGCTGGCTCTGATGCTGTTACCAAAGCAGCGAGCTCGCTGCCTGGCCCCACAGGGACAGCCAGGGCAGCGCTGAGCCCGGGGGGAGCAGAGACCCCAGCTGAGTGGGGGAACACACAGGCAGGGCAGGACGGCTGCCAACCAGGCTTGCCTGGTCCAGAGGTGCTGCCGGGAAGTGATTCCACGGCAGGGAGGGAGCCACCAGGGACAGGGCTCAATGGGGCGGTGACCCCAGGCCTGGCCAGTGAGCTGCAGAGGGATCCCGCTTTGGAGAAGCTAAGGGAACTTGCTGGCCACGGCGCTGCAAACCCCCTTGGGGAAGACTGCAGAGACAGATCCCTGTGGGAGAAGGGATCCCTGTGCCGGGAATGGGCTTCCCAAGGGGAAGTAGAACTGCGGGGAATCAGGAGGCAGCCGGTGGGGCACCCGAAGTATCATCACCGGCTATTGTACCTGGTCCATGGTAAGGGAGAAGATCCCTGGAGGTCCTTGCCCATCAGGGAGGAACCTTTCCAGAAGGTGGCTATGAATAGGGTGGGCCCCCTCAGCAGGGCAACCCAGTCGGGGAAGAAGTACATTCGGGTGGTGGTAGATTTCGCCACCCGCTACCCCGAGGCGGTGCCCTTATCCTCCATTGAAGCAGACACCGTGGCGGATGCGCTGCTGACCATTTTCAGCCGAGTGGGGTTCCCCAAGGAAGTCCTGACAGACCAAGGGTCCAACTTCATGTCGGACCTGCTCCGGTGCTTGTGGGAGAAATGTGGGGTCCGGCACAGTTGGACCTCAGCATATCATCCCCAGTGCAATGGGCTGGTGGAGAGAGTTCAGGGGACCATGAGGCTGATGCTGAAGACTTGCATCAATCAGCATCCACAGGACTGGGACAAGTACCTGCCCCACCGATGGCACAAGGAAGTGCCCCAGGAATCACCAGGGGGCTTCCCTTTCAAGCTGTGGTATGGGAGGAGAGTAAGGGGACCCCGAGAACCGGTAAGGGACAATTGGGAGGAGAATGGGGAAGACCCCCTGATGGATCTCTCCCCTGAGATGGGAGCCCATCCTTCCATCAGGTGTCCCCCAGTCAGAGTAACTGGGAAAAGAGCCCAGAACCTGGAGAGAGAGGCCAAGGACAGGCTGGCTTTAGAGGTGAACCAGTCATTCAACAGCCCAGGGCTGGCCAAGGCGGAGGCGATCAGAGATTGGCCTGTTCCCCAGACCAAGAAACAGGGCCAGGCCTTTAGCGGGATGGCGGGGTACTACCAGAGGTTTGTACCCCCCTTTAGCTCCCTAGCTGCCCCCATCACAGAGCTATGTAAGAAGAGGAAGTCAGACGAGTTAGTCAGGACCGAGCAGGGTCAGAGGGCTCTCTGTGCGCTGAAGGAGGCTCTAATCCAGGGCCCTATAGATCGAGTAAACCCAGACGGGGCCAAGCCATGTACAGTGTTCACCAAAGCCTCAGACACAGGGCTGGGCGTGGTGCTGATGCAGGCCTATGCGAAGCGGGGGAGACGCCCCATCGGGTATCTGAGCAAGGAGCTGCTGTCCTGGAGGCAGAACGGTCCGGCCATAGAGAGGGAATGCCTGGCCATGGGGCAGGCCCTTAAGAAGCAGCAGCCGGATCTATTTGGGTGGCGCTTTACAGTGTATATTCACCACTTCGCCCCGACGTGGCTGCATCCAGGAAAAGGGGCCGATGCCGAGCGGCTGGTGACACAGACACGTGGTCAGAGAGGGGACCAGATCAAGAGGGAGGCTCTTAACCAGGAGAGCCCGAACTACAGCCCTCCAGACTGGAGCGCTGGGAAAAGAGCTCATCTCAGCTTGAACCCCAGGGGTTTGGGGATGGAAAAAGGGCACGGGCCGCATAACCCTTCCCACATGCGGCCTGAGGGTGCCATCCAGCCCACCCGACCTAAGGGAGCTCGTCGAACTGTAACGGCCTGGTGTGACCGGGTTCGAACTTCCCCAGGTCACTAGCTAAAGTGACCCCGCTCAGTACAGTCTCGAACGGGGGAGAGATGTGACGGAGTAGAGAGCGAGATGGATCTGACCTGAGTGACAACTGCATTAGGACAGGCTGCATTGGAAATGCGAGACTTTACCTGAGGCTGTAACATGAGCCAGGACGGGGGTTGGGAGGTGACACCTTTGGCTGGGAGAATGGTAACAGGCTAGAGGAGGGGCCCCGGGGGAGGGGAAGAGAGACTGCTGGAGGGTTTGGCTTTTGGGTTTCAGATTGGAGCTGGCCGGAGAAGATGGGAGAGAGGCAGACAGGGTCTGGCCTCCCTGCCCCATGTGGAGCTGGGGGCGAAATGCAGGGAGCCCCAGGCTGGGGTCTAAGCTCCCTGCCCCCCGGAAGGACCCGACTGCGGGGGTCCTGGATGTACTGACAAGCTCTGGTTGGGCTGTGTTCCTGGCATCTCTAATAAACCTTCTGTTCTACTGGCTGGCTGAGACTCCCAGTGAATCTGGGGAAGAGGGGTGCAGGGCCGGACTCCCCTATACTCCGTGACAGTCTCTTCTGCCCCCGCGCGGCTGCCAGGAGAAGGGCGAGTCCGCAGCCTGGGTTTTTGTAGGATCACAAACCGGTTTGGTTTCACTGTGTCTCTCGCACAGTAATAGCGGGCGGTGTCCTCGGGCTTCAGGCCGGTCATTTGCAGATACAGCTCGCTCTTGGCATTATCCCTGGAGATGGTGAATCGGCCTTTCACGGAATCAGGGTATACAGTACCCCCACTCGGGTTTATGTAAGCGACCCACTCCAGTCCCTTCCCGGGAGCCTGTCGGACCCAATCCATGTAGGCGCTGCTGAAGGTGAAGCCGGAGGCTTTGCAGGAGAGGCGCAGAGAGTCTCCGGGCTTCTTCACATCCCCTCCGGACTCCACCAGCACCTGGGACTGAACACCTGTAAATAAGCCATGTTATAAATCATACGAGTACCCTTAGCAATAATAAAATCTTCCGCTGCCTCTGCTGTGCGTCAGGGGGAGAAATTACCTTCCAAAGCCGCTATAATGAGAACAAAGTGGAGCCAAAGCCTCATTTTCCCTGGTGTTGGAGGGGAAGGTTCTCACAGGATTGGCTGGTAACTGGACAGACACGGGGCTGCGGATTGTGAATCTGGGTGTAGCCTGGCCAGAGAGAGGCACAGATTTAAACAGGAGACTGACACCTTTATTTGCATATCCCCTTCCTTATAAGAAACAGCAACTCCTTCCCCGAGCGGTCACACTGTTGTGGCTGGGGATCCAAGACAAGGAGGAAGACCAGTAACTAGAGAAATATAGATAGATAGATAGATAGATAGATAGATGGGGTGGATGGGGATGGATAGATAGATAGATAGATAGATAGATAGATAGATAGATAGATATAGGGGGTGGATGGAGATAGATAGATAGATGGGGTGGATGGGGATAGATAGATTAGATAGAGGGGCTGGATGGGGATAGATAGATAGATAGACAGAGGGGGTGTTTGGGAATAGATAGATAGATAGATGGGGTGGATGGGGATAGATAGATTAGATAGAGGGGCAGGATGGGGATAGATAGATAGACAGAGGGGGTGTTTGGGGATAGATAGATAGATAGATAGATAGATAGATAGATAGATAGATGGCGTGGATGGGGATAGATAGATAGATAGATAGACAGAGGGGGTGTTTGGGGATAGATAGATAGATAGATAGATAGATAGATAGATAGATAGATAGATAGATAGATAGATAGATAGATAGGAGCTAGTGTCTTAACAAAGTCCCCCAGGCGATTCTGATGCTTCTATTGTGCCTGTTGCTAGTTTGTTGCTGAGTAAAGGTTTGACGACTCTGTTTAACCAGGTTGATATCATGACCAGGGCACCAGGAGAGCATGAAGGTGATGTGACTGTTTTACCCACTGACAGTGTGGAAACTTTTAACACGAAGGAAATAATTCCAAAGCTTGTGTGTGTTGAGCTTGGTAAGTTGCGTGTTGCCAGCAAGAAGGGCTGCAAAGGGAAAGAGAGCGCCTCTCACCTTTTAACTCTGGAGTCTAGCAGCTCGCCTGAAAGGGGGTTGTATAACAATCCTCTTGACGGGCCAGAGGTGATTTTTTTTTTTTTAACAAGACGGGGGTTTTTATTCGGTCTTTTAGTTGCGTATCGTACATTCTGGGTTTAAGTGACACTCAGAAGGAGTTAGTTTTGGCTCAGCAGAGCAATGCGTCTGTGGAGCAAGATAAGGGGGAATAGTTGCTTAAAGAAGCTCTTAAGGCGAAGAATCCTCATGGTAGTTTCTGCGAGCAGTTTGCTGTACCTGAGAGGTGTGAAAGTGATTTGATTAAGGGAGTTTCAGTTCCTAACTGCCAGAGTCTTTCAGAGGTGTATGGATCCCTGACCTCGCTTTTGAAAACTCCAGTGTGGGTAGCCTAAAAGGTCTGTGATGGAATGAAAATGGTTAGGGAGTTTGAACAGCCCTATAACCAAGCTTGGCCAGCCTGTTGGGGAAACAATGTTGTTGGAAAAGGAATGTCACCATGTCGACTCTGTGAGTGAACAGTCTGTGTCTCAGGTTCAGAGAGAAGACTGCCTAGCTGAGACCGCAGAGCAGGACAGCTGTGCAGTTAATCTCGTGAAAAGACAGGGGATGGCAGGCAAACTCTCATCTCTAGACATCTCTAGATAGTGTCCAGCCTTGGAATTGGTAAAGGTTAAGGATCTGAAAACTAGTCAACAAGTTAGTGTCTGTGTTGATGCAAATTACCTGACAGACAGGGGGCAGGGGGAGAAAGACTTGCCAATAGACTTTAGCAAAGAGAACACACCCACCCAGCCAATGGATTCCGTTACACAAAAGAGCTCAGATTTTGACCCCCCAGAACAGGGAGGAAGGGAAAGACTAAACCTTGCAATTAAAAGCCACTGGTTAACCCTAAAATGCCAAAATCCCAATGGTATTGAGCCAAAGGCGTGGCATGACATACATGATTGGAAATGCACATCTGCAATGGATATAATGTTCATAGTAATGCTAATATTAAAATAGGCCCCGCCCCATTCCACCCCTTCCCCAATTCCCCGCCCCTACCGCCTCCCCTGGGTGCGCTGCATTTTCCCTCCACCCCTCCCAGTATTGAAAGCCTGGAAGGGAGGGGAAATGCTGAGTGCCCACCGGCAGCTCCCTGCCAGCCCCCCTGGGCGCTCCACCTCCTCCCCAAACCACGCCCCCGAGGCGCCGCCGCTGTGCTTCCCCCCCCTTCCCTCCCTCCCTCCCACCCAGGCATTTCGCGCTCCAAACAGCTGATGCGCAACAAGCCTGCCTGTGAGCGAGGAAAAGCGGCTGGCGGGGTGCCGCCTTGGGAGGTGGAATGCGGAAGTGGAGGTTAGCTGGGTGCGGGGTCTGGCAGGGAGCTGCCGGTGGGTGCTCTGCACTCACCAATTTTTCCACATGGGTGCTCCAACCCTGGAGCACCAACGGAGTTGGCGCCTATGAATGTTAACTCTTGCGACTAAGGTGTTGCTGACACCAAACACTGTAAAAATGTACAATGTGCCCAATCTTTTGGAATAACCCTTGAACATGTTGGGAATGATACGTAAGAGCACACTTTATGTTAAAAGACCTTGTGATACTGATATTTCACAGTTAGTGCCTGTAACTAGTCTTGAAACTGTACACAGGAGATAAGATAAGTACACAGGAGATAAGACCTAATGTGCTGTATGAAAAGGGAAACTGAGGCACACTACCCCATTGCTTCCATGGCTAAATGTCAAGATTCCTACACTACGGAGAACATTAATATCTACATTGATATTTTAAAGCTTCATTAATACATAATAAAACAACAACAGAGAGTGTCAAGAACGTTCCCACATCACTCAAAGGAAGAGAAAGTGTTAGTGCTCAAACCTTAACCCCCTTTCATACTTACAAACGTGCTTCCCGGTCTGGCCAGACCTGGGGATAAGAGAAACAGAAAGAAAGAGATGGACGGGAGATTATCCTGTGTACAAAACATCCAACAATACGCTGCAAGAATCTCCAACATGCTCCTGCTCTTGGGAGGGTTTTTATACGCCCTGGGGTCTCTTGGATCGTTGAACTCCCCTAACATCCTAATGTCAATGTCGCCTCCTGGCTGCCAAGCAAACTCCAAGGACACTAAAAGGACTGACCCCTCCTTGTTCACACACTAGCTTAAGGCAATCAATATTATATATAGTGCCTTAAGGGTCCGTACATTTTCCCATCATAGTTTTAGTGTATCCAGTCATCAAAGACAACCTAGATTGAGAAGGGGATTCTGGTGACAGCCCGCCAGCCATTATGTTATGGTAATGGTCAAACCCCTTTTCCCAACACAAGCAACAGCTGGTATGATTGAAAACTGATGGCTAGTGTCTAGCCACACAACACACACACACACAGAGTTGTGACAGAAGCTTCTTCTTTATGGTGCCCGGATTACTTGTGCTCTTCTGCTGGCACAAGCCTTCTTCTTCTTCTTTTTTTTTTTTGAACTCTGAAAGACAAAAGAGACATTTTTCTACACACACACCCCCTTAGTGGGGTAACAATTAGAGGTTACTGTTTGGAATCCCCTTTCCATGGTTTAAGCTGTGAAGAATGGAATTATTTTAACTTTGGCTCGTTTAGCCTTTTTGACCAGATTTCTCCCTGGTATACTGTTGGGCTGAGCTTTCCACAATGTTCACTCGGCCTTCTCATTTCATATCCAAAGAATGAGCTTGTTCTGCACATATTCGATACAGCACCTGGTCTGCATCCTCCCGCTCAACAGGCTTCTTCACCCAGCCCAGCCTTTTATCCACCTTTTTACATTAAGGCCCAATTGTTCTGCTATTTTTTAGTGGGTTTCTGTTAGTGCCTAGAAAAGGGACTGGATCCATTGGTCATTTAGCACTTTGGGTTGCCACCCAAGTGGAATATCTACATCCAGCCACTGTTGCTGGGGTGTTCTCGTGTCCCTTCCCGTCATTGCTACAAAGGGACTATAACCATGACTTGCTGACCATAGGGCCATTAGAATCATAGGCATTTTTTCATCCCAATCTTTTCCATTTTCTTTTACCATTTTTCTTAAAGCATCTTTTAGAGTGTGGTTAATTTATTCCACTTGTCCTGAGACTTGGTGGTGGCCCCCAATGTGGAACTTTTGCTGAATGCCAAACAATGTACACATTTTCTGCCCTTTCATTAGGAGACAATACAGTGGACAACTCTTGTTCGCAGACATTTCAATGAAATCCCTCGAGAATTTCAGGATTCCCAAAAGGGCTCTTAAGGATGCCACATCTCTTGGGGTGGGAGGTTTTCCAATAAATTCCACCCATTGTGCATCTTGGGTTCATCCTTCCTTTCCCAATATGACCCCTAAATAGTATACCTCTTGCTGTACCAATTTGGCCTTGACTTTACTAGCTTTCAATCCAGTATCCTTAATGATTTGTAATACATTATCTGTGATTCTACCAACCTCCTCCCTATTGTCCCCTTGTACCAATATATCATCAGCAGTAGGAATTTACTCTTTTTTGGCCTTCAGGTGATAATTTTTCCCACATCTTGAGCACATGGGAGTGATAAATTGTGGGGGCATTATGAAAACCCTGGGGGACCCTTGTAAAACAGAACTGTTGTCCCCTGTAAGTGAAACCTAATTTGTACCATGTCACGGAGTGTGGGGGAGTCAGGTCCTGCACCCCTCTTCCCGGGATTCAATGTGACTCTCAGCCAGCCAGTAGAACAGAAGGTTTATTAGGGTTGTCAGGAAAGAGTCCATACAGAGCTTGTAAGTATGACCAGGACCCCTCTGCTGGGCCTTCTCGGGGGGCAGGGAGCTTAGACCCCAGCTCTGGGGCTCCCTGCGTTTCACCACCCAGCTTCAAACTGAAACCAAATAGCCAAACCCTCCAGCAGCCTCTCTTCCCCTCCCCCGGGGCCCCTCCTCTAGCCTGTCCATTCTCCCAGCCAAAGGTGTCACCTCCCAACCCCCGTCCTGGCTCAGGTTACAGCCTCAGGTAAAGTCTCGCATTTCCAATGCAGCCTCCCAGGTCAGATCCATCTCACTCTCTACCCCGTCACATCTCTCCCCCCTTCGAGACTGAACTGAGCGGGGTCACTCTGACCAGTGGCCTGGGGAAGTTCAGGGCCCCCTCTCCGGGACAACGCATCCGCTATCAGGTTGGCGCTTCCCTTCACATGGACCACGTCCATGTCGTAATCCTGCAGGAGCAGGCTCCACCTCAGGAGCTTGGCGTTGGCCCCTTTCATCTGGTGTAGCCAGGTCCGGGGCGAGTGGTCGGTGTACACGGTGAAGTGTCGCCCGAATAGATACGGCTCTAGTTTCTTGAGGGCCCACACCATGGCCAGGCATTCCTTCTCGATGGCCGCATAATTCTGCTCTCGGGGTAGCAGCTTCTTGCTTAAATACACGATGGGGTGTCTCTGTCCCGTTTCATCCTCCTGCATTAACACTGCCCCCAGACCCATGTCTGAGGCGTCGGTGAACACCAGAAAGGGCTTGTCAAAGTCTGGGTTTGCCAGAACCGGGCCCCTGATCAAAGCATCCTTCAGTGCACAGAGAGCCCTCTGGCACTCCTCGATCCAGACCACCTTGTCTGGCTTCCCCTTCTTGCATAGCTCAGTGATGGGGGTGGCTATGGCGCTAAAGTGGGGCACAAATCTTCGATAGTACCCCGCCATCCCAATAAAGGCCTGGACCTGCTTCTTAGTTTGTGGAGCGGGCCAGTCCCGGAACACCTCCACCTTGGCTGGTTCTGGCTTTAGGTGGCCGCTCCCCACCCGGTGTCCCAGGTAGGACACTTCAGCCATCCCCACCTTGCACTTCTCCGCTTTTACGGTCAGCCCAGCCTCCCGGAGTCGGTCCAGCACTTGTTTAACTTGGGACACATGGTCCTCCCAGGTCTGGCTAAAGACACAGATGTCATCGATATACGCCACAGCGAAGCTCTCCATCCCCTTCAGTAGCTGATCCACCAGGCGCTGGAAGGTGGCTTGCGCTCCCTTGAGGCCGAAAGGCAGGGTCAGGAACTCGTAGAGCCCCAGAGGGGTACTGAAGGCAGATTTCAGCCGGGCATCTGCATCCAGTGGCACTTGCCAGTAGCCCTTTGTAAGATCCATGGTGGTAAGGTACCGAGCCCCTCCCAGCTTGTCTAGGAGCTCGTCCGGCCGGGGCATGGGGTAGGCATCAGATACAGTGATGGCATTGAGCTTCCGATAGTCCACACAGAACCGGATCGACCCATCCTTTTTGGGGACCAGCACCACCGGCGAGGCCCAAGGGCTGGACGACGGCTGGATCACCCCCAAAGCCAGCATGTCCTTGACCTCTCTTTCCAGGTCCCGAGCTGTCTTCCCTGTGACTCGGAAGGGGGAGCATCTTATAGGTTGGTGCGCTCCTGTCTGCACCCGGTGGACAGTCAGATTAGTGCGACCCGGCTGGTTGGAAAACAGCTGTTGGTACCGATGCAGCACCCCTCTGATCTCAGCTTGCTGGGCAGGGGTTAGCTGATCAGAGAGGGGGATCGTTTCTTGGGAGGAGCCAGCTCCTGTCTCATGGAATAGATCTACTAGAGGGTCACTTCCCTGCTCCTCCCAATGTCCACACACGGCCAGCACCACATTCCCCCTGTCATAATATGGCTTCATCATATTGACATGGTAGACCCGGCAGTGGTGTGCCCGGTTAGACAGCTCCACCACATAATTTACCTCATTTAGCTGCTTGACAACCTTGAAAGGGCCTTCCCAAGCGGCCTGCAGCTTGTTTTTCCTCACGGGAATGAGAACCATCACCTGATCCCCCGTGGCGTAGGCGCGGCCCCGCGCCGTGCGGTCATACCACACCCTTTGCTTCCTCTGGGCTCTGGCCAGATTTCCCTTGGCCAGGCCCATGAGCTCAGTAAGTCTCTCTCGGAAGGTCAGGACATACTCCACCACTGACTCTCCCTCGGGGGCCGCCTCCCCCTCCCATTCGTCTCTCATCAGGTCCAGGGGCCCCCGTACCCTCCTGCCGTATAACAGTTCGAAGGGCGAGAATCCGGTAGACTCCTGGGGCACTTCCCTGTACGCGAACAGCAGGTGCGGTAGGTATTTGTCCCAGTCTTGCGGGTGCTGGTTCATAAAGGTTTTCAGCATCATCTTTAGCGTCCCATTGAACCTCTCCACCAGCCCATTGGACTGGGGGTGATATGCTGAGGCCCAGCTGTGCCGGACCCCACATTTTTCCCACAAGCACCGGAGCAGGGCCGACATGAAGTTGGACCCTTGGTCTGTCAGGACTTCCTTGGGGAACCCCACTCGGCTGAAAATGGTCAGCAGCGCATCCGCCACGGTGTCTGCTTCAATGGAGGATAAGGGCACCGCCTCGGGGTAACGGGTGGCGAAATCTACCACCACCAGAATGTATTTCTTCCCCGACCGGGTTGTCTTGCTGAGAGGCCCCACTATGTCCATGGCCACCTTCTGGAAGGGCTCCTCTATGATGGGCAAAGGCCTCAAAGCCGCTTTCCGCTTGTCCCGGGCCTTCCCCACCCGCTGGCAGGGGTCACAGGACCGGCAGTACTGATGGACAGTTGTAAAGACCCCAGGCCAGTAAAAGTTCTGTAGCAGCCTCTGCCTGGTGCGCCGGATTCCCTGGTGCCCTGCGAGAGGGATGTCATGGGCTAGGTACAGTAGCTTGCGGCGATACTTCTGGGGGACCACCAGCTGCCTCCTGATCCCCCACGTCTCCATCTCACCGGGGGGAGCCCATTCCCGGTACAGGAACCCCTTCTCCCACAGGAACCTCTCCTGGCAACCTCTCCACATGGTCAGCACCTCCCTGCGGTCGGCCAGGTCCCTGAGCTTCCGCAAGGAGGGATCTCTCTGTAACTCGGCCTGGAACTCAGCCGCTGGGGAAGGAATGGGAACCTGTTCCCTCGTGCTGTCTGTGTCTGAGGTCGCAGCCTCTCTGCGCCTGGTCCTGGGGTACTCCCTCCCCACTGGGCCAGGGTCTTGCGCCCCGTGCAAGACACCCTCTCCGAGGCCCGGGCGTAGCGCCCCTTGCCGGCTCTGGCTACGGGTCACAACCAGGGTGTCCCGGGACTCACTGGGCCAGTCTTCTAGGTCCCCCCCCATCAGTACCTCAGTGGGCAAATGCTGGTGCACCCCAATGTCCTTGGGGCCCTCCTTGGCCCCCCATTTCAGGTGTACCCTCGCCACAGGTACCTTGAACCGGGTCCCACCCACCCCTGTTAGGGTCAGGTAGTTGTTGGGTACCACCCGATCTGGGGCCACCACTTCGGGCCGGGCCAGCGTCACCTGCGCGCCCGTATCCCAGTATCCAGTGACCTTCCTCCCATCTATCTCCAGGGGAACAAGGCACTCTCTCCGAAGGGACAGCCCCGCGGCCACCCTATAAACCGAGAACCCTGAGTCCGGGGCATCCAGCCCCCCCGAGGAGCTGGTCTGGGGCCTTCCTCCCTCCGGAGCCGTTGATAAGCTGCCAGCCCCCCTCTTCTGGGCTGTCGGCCCCTCGTCCGGCTGGGTCCCTACCCGGTTAACCCGGTGTGGGTTTGGTCTGCTCAGTCTGTCTCTGATCTTGGGGCATTGGGACCGTAAGTGGCCCCTCTGGCCACAGTGATAGCAGCTCATGTCCCGTTGGTCCCCTCGAGCAGGTCGGTTGGTTCTGGTGTCGGAGGTTCCCCTCGGGAGGGGGTTCTCCCTATTTCCCCTTTGGTGGGTCCCGTGGTGACTCTCTTGCTGCCTCAGGGTGGGCCTGATCCTTTGGGATTCCTCCCTGCCACCCCTTGACCGACTGTTCATGAACTGGTCGGCCAGCCGCCCTGCGTGCTGCGGGCTCCCTGGATTTTTGTCCATCAACGATACCTTCAGGTCTGATGGGCACAGTTCATACAGTTGTTCCAGTATGAATAGTTCGAGCAGGTCCTCCATAGTTTGGGCCCCAGCGGTCCACTTGCGGGCGTATCCATGTATCTGGTTGGCCAGTTGTAGGTACGTGATCTCAGGGGTTTTTCGCTGATCCCGGAACCTTTGACGGTACATCTCGGGAGTCAGCCCAAGCTCGCAGAGCAGGGCCTTTTTGAACAGTTCATAGTCCCCAGTCTCCGTCTCTTTCATTCGGCCGTACACGTCCAGGCTTGCAGGGTCTAGTAAGGGGGTGAGATACTGGATCTTGTCTGCAGGGTCAACCTTGTGCAACCTGCAGGCATTCTCAAAGGCCGCCAGGAAGCTGTCTATGTCTTCCCCTTCCTTACGCCGGGCCAGGAAGTTACGATCAAACTTCCCTGTAGTCTTGGGTTCCCCCTCACTCACCGCAGCCGGGGCCTCACTGCTCCTCAGTCTGGCCAGCTCCAGCTCATGCTGGCGTTGTTTCTCCTTCTCCTGCACCTCATGCTGACGTTGTTTTTCCCGTTCTTCCCGCTCCTCCTTCAGTTCCTGCTGTCTCAACTCGAGCTCTTTCAGTTTTATCTCCCTCTCCCAATCCAGCCGCCTCCACTGCTGGGATGGGGAGCTCTGCCGGGAAGATCCCCTGCTGGCCGCCGGGGTCAAGGGGCCCTCAGTATTTGCTGGGCTTTCCCCAACCTCTCCCCTGTGCAGAGGTGAGAGGGGTCTTGGGATGTCCTCGGCAGCAGTCTGACCCCTCCCAGCCAGGTCAGGCCCTGGGGCCCATGCTGCGTCTGTCGGGCGGCTTCCCCCAGGGGCAGGGATCGGGTCATCCAAGCGATCCTTCTCCTCCAGCTGTGCAATCAGCTGGCCTTTGGTGGACTTCCCAACGCGCAGCCCCCTCTGCCTGCACAGGTCCACCAGGTCGTTCTTACGGCGCTTAGCATACATCTTCCTGCTGGCCACTCGCAGGCCTGTGCGGTCTTGGCCCCCACGGCTTCCAGGAGGAACCCCTAGTGTGCCAGCCCTTCTCACTGGTCACACCCCTCAGGGTTAAGCGTAACTCCTCCGCCCCCCGAAACCGCTTCTCTCTGCCTCTTCAGCAACCTGCTCTCCGTCAATCCCCCTTCGTTGTACTGCTCTCCAGTCACTTACTGCAGGAAGTGCCGTTCATGGGGTGCAGAAGATCCCACCACTGCCACCAGTTGTCACGGAGTGTGGGGGAGTCAGGTCCTGCACCCCTCTTCCCGGGATTCAATGTGACTCTCAGCCAGCCAGTAGAACAGAAGGTTTATTAGGGTTGTCAGGAAAGAGTCCATACAGAGCTTGTAAGTATGACCAGGACCCCTCTGCTCGGCCTTCTGGGGGGGCAGGGAGCTTAGACCCCAGCTCTGGGGCTCCCTGCGTTTCACCACCCAGCTTCGAACTGAAACCAAATAGCCAAACCCTCCAGCAGCCTCTCTTCCCCTCCCCCGGGGCCCCTCCTCTAGCCTGTCCATTCTCCCAGCCAAAGGTGTCACCTCCCAACCCCCGTCCTGGCTCAGGTTACAGCCTCAGGTAAAGTCTCGCATTTCCAATGCAGCCTCCCAGGTCAGATCCATCTCACTCTCTACCCCGTCACATACCAGGACTCAGGGTGTAAGGGAATGGCAGAGAAGGCATTTGCTAAGTCTATTACTGAGGACCACAGTGCTCCTGCTGCTACTGAGGCAACTACTTTTTAGTACTTGTCCACTACCGGGGCAGTGGCAGGGGTTACTGCTTTTAATGCTCTAAAATCCATTTGCCAGCTCTTCCCCATCCCTTTTAGTACAGGTCAATGGGGCATTATTAGTACTCACCATTTCCACAATAATATTCTGTTCTAACAAACTTTTAATGGTAGAATTTATTCCATCCTCTGCTCCTAAAGAATACTTGCACTGTCACTGTGGAGGGGGGTCAGGTCTTTGGCCTACAACCTCAGCTTCAATGTTTTCACATTCTAATTTATTTTCAGCCCATACACTGGGAAATGTTTCCACCCATGGGTCCCCTTCTTCTGCTTGGTCACTGTCACGGAGTATAGGGGAATCCGGCCCTCCACCCCTCTTCCCCGGATTCACTGGGAGTCTCAGCCAGCCAGTAGAATAGAAGGTTTATTAGAGATGCCAGGAACACAGTCCAACCAGAGCTTGTCAGTACATCCAGGACCCCTCAGTCGGGTCCTTCCGGGGGGCAGGGAGCTTAGACCCCAGCCTGGGGGCTCCCTGCATTTCGCCCCACAGCTCCAAATGGGGCAGGGAGGCCAGACCCTGTCTGCCCCCCTCCCCTCCTCTTCCCAAGCCAGCTCCAAACTGAAACTCTCCAGCCCCTCCTCCCCCTTTGTCTGCTTCCCGGGCCAGGAGGTCACCTGATCCCTTTGTTCCCCAACCCCTTCAGCTCATACCTTTGCCGGGGGAGGGGCCGGGCCATCTCTTTTCAGGAGACAGAGCCATTCTCTGTGGCCAGGCCTCTGCCTTCTAGGGCTTTGTAGCAATCATGCACCGTTGTCCCACCACCTAGATACTCAAGCCCCGCATAGGGGAAACCGAGGCACCCACACAGTACTCAGGGAAACCTTAACAACAGTCCTAGTTCGTCACATCTCTCCCCCCTTCGAGACCGAACTGAGCGGGGTCACTTTAGCTAGTGACCTGGGGAAGTTCGAACCCGGTCACACCAGGCCGTTACAGTTCGACGAGCTCCCTTAGGTCGGGTGGGCTGGATAGCACCCTTGCGGCCCATGCCCTTTTTCCATCCCAAAACCCCTGGGGTTCAAGCTGAGATGAGCTCTTTTCCCAGCGCTCCAGTCTGGAGGGCTGTAGTTCGGGCTCTCTTGGTTAAGAGCCTCACTCTTGATCTGGTCCCCTCTCTGACCACGTGTCTGTGTCACCAGTCGCTCGGCATCGGCCCCTTTTCCTGGATGCAGCCACGTCGGGGCGAAGTGGTGAATATACACCGTAAAGCGCCACCCAAATAGATCCGGCTGCTGCTTCTTAAGGGCCTGCCCCATGGCCAGGCATTCCCTCTCTATGGCCGGACCGTTCTGCCTCCAGGGCAGCAGCTCCTTGCTCAGATACCCGATGGGGTGTCTCCCCCGCTTCGCATAGGCCTGCATCAGCACCGCGCCCAGCCCTGTGTCTGAGGCTTCGGTGAACACTGTACAGGGCTTGGCCCGGTCTGGGTTT